>JAECWN010000365.1:0-30834 GCA_018150725.1 Drosophila quadrilineata
GGTAAAAAGTGGATTTATATATATTGAGATGCCAGAAATGTACTTTTCACAAAAAGTTGTAATTTAAACCTTTTAAAAGAGTTATAGGTTATTAAAGTTTCCAAAGAATTTAGTGTTTTTAAAAATGCCAATTTTTATAATTTTTCACCCTTTTTGGACATATTTTCTATAATATTGATTCAAATCGACTTCGGTAAAGTGATTTATATATATTAAGATGCAAGAAATTTTCTTTTAAATTAAGTTGCAGTTGAACCTTTTTGAAAGAGTTATGGGTTATTAAAGTTTCCAAAAAATTTTGCTTTTTTAAAAATGCCAAATTTTTTAATTTTTTCATCTCTTTGGCCATATTTTCTAAAATATTGTTTCAAATCACTCCGGTAAAGTGATTTTATATATTCAGATGCCAGAAATGTACTTTTATAAAAAGTTGCAGTTGAACCTTTTTTGGAAAGAGTTATGGGTTATTAAAGTTTCCAAAGAATTTAGCTTTATTAAAAATGCCAATTTTTTTTAATTTTTTCACCTTTGGCCATATTTTCTAAAATATTGATTCAAATCGACTTCGGTAAAGTGATTTATATATATTCAGATGCCGAAATGTACTTTTTAAAATAAATAGCAATTGAACCTATTTTGAAAGAGTTATGGGTTATTAAAGTTTCCAAAGAATTTAGCTTTTTTAAAAATGCCAATTTTTTATTTTTTTCCGCCATATTTTCTAAAATATTGATTCAAATCGACTTCGGTAAAGTGATTTATATATATTGAGATGCCAGAAATTTACTTTTCAAATTAAAGTTGCAGTTGAACCTTTTTTAGAGAGTTATGGGTTATTAAAGTTTCCAAAGAATTTTGCTTTTTAAAAATGCCAAATTTTTAATTTTTTTCATCTCTTTAGGCCATATTTTCTAAAATATTGATTCAAATCGACTTCGGTAAAGTGATTTATATATATTCAGATGCCAAAAATGTACTTTTACAAATAAAGTTGCAATTGAACATTTTTTGAAAGAGTTATGGGTTATTTAAGTTTCCAAATAATTTTGCTTTTTTATAAAATGCCAATTTTTTTCATTTTTTCACCTTTTTGACATATTTTCTAAAATATTGATTCAAATCGACTTCGCTAAAGTGATTTATATATATTGAGATGCAAGAAAATTACTTTTAAATTAAGTTGCAGTTAAACCTTTTTGAAAAGAGTTATGGGTTATTAAAGTTTCCAAAGAATTTTGCTTTTTTAAAAATGCCAAATTTTTTAATATTTTCATCTCTTTGGCCATATTTTCTAAAATATTGTTTCAAATCGACTTCGGTAAAGTGATTTATATATATTCAGATGCCAGAAATGTACTTTTATAAAAAAGTTGCAATTGAACCTATTTTGAAAGAGTTATGGGTTATTAAAGTTTCCAAAGAATTTAGCTTTATTAAAAATGCCAATTTTTTTAATTTTTTCACCTTTTAGGCCATATTTTCTAAAATATTGATTCAAATCGACTTCGGTAAAGTGATTTATATATATTCAGATGCCAGAAATGTACTTTTTAAAATAAATAGCAATTGAACCTATTTTGAAAGAGTTATGGGTTATTAAAGTTTCCAAAGAATTTAGCTTTTTTAAAAATGCCAATTTTTTTAATTTTTTCGCCATATTTTCTAAAATATTGATTCAAATCGACTTCGGTAAAGTGATTTATATATGTTGAGATGCAAGAAATTTACTTTTATAAAAAGTTGCATTTGAACCTATTTTGAAAGAGTTATGGGTTATTAAGGTTTCCGAAGAATTTTGCCTTTTTGAAAATGCGAATTTTTATAATTTTTTCACCGCTTAGGCCATATTTTCTAAAATATTGATTCAAATCGACTTCGGTAAAGTGATTTATATATATTGAGATGCAAGAAAAATTACTTTAAATTAAGTTGCAGTTAAAGTTTCCAAAGAATTTTGCTTTTTTAAAAATGCCAATTTTTATAATTTTTCCACCTTTTAGGCCATATTTTCTAAAATATTGATTCAAATCGACTTCGGTAAAGTGATTTATATATTATCAGATGCCAGAAATGTACTTTTAAATTAAATAGCAATTGAACCTATTTTGAAAGAGTTATGGGTTATTAAAGTTTCCAAAGAATTTAGCTTTTTAAAATGCCAATTTTTTTAATTTTTTTTCGCCATATTTTGTAAAATATTGATTCAAATCGACTTCGGTAAAGTGATTTATATATATTCAGATGCCAGAAATTTACTTTTCAAATTAAGTTGCAGTTGAACCTTTTTTGAGAGAGTTATGGGTTATTAAAGTTTCCAAAGAATTTTGCTTTTTTAAAATGCCAAATTTTTTAATTTTTTATCTCTTTGGCCATATTTTCTAAAATATTGATTCAAATCGACTTCGGTAAAGTGATTTATATATATTCAGATGCCAGAAATGTACTTTTTTACAAATAAAGTTGCAATTGAACCAATTTTGAAAGAGTTATGGGTTATTAAATTTCAAAGATTTTTGCTTTTTAAAAATGCCAATTTTTTTCATTTTTCACCCTTTTTGACATATTTTCTAAAATATTGATTCAAATCGACTTCGGTAAAGTGATTTATATATATTGAGATGCAAGAATTTTACTTTTATAAAAAAGTTGCATTTGAACCTATTTTGAAAGAGTTATGGGTTATTAAGGTTTCGAAGAATTTTAAAAATGCCAATTTTTATAATTTTTTCACCTTTTAGGCCATATTTTCTAAAATATTGATTCAAATCGACTTTGGTAAAGTGATTTATATATATTGAGATGCAAGAAATTTACTTTTCAAATTAAGTTGCAGTTAAACCTTTTTTGAAAGAGTTATGGGTTATTAAAGTTTCCAAAGAATTTTGCTTTTTTAAAAATGCCAATTTTTATAATTTTTCCACCTTTTAGGCCATATTTTCTAAAATATTGATTCAAATCGACTTCGGTAAAGTGATTTATATATATTCAGATGCCAGAAATGTACTTTTCAAATTAAGTTGCAATTGAACCTTTTTTGAAAGAGTTATGGGTTATTAAAGTTTCAAAGAATTTTGCTTTTTTAAAATGCCAATTTTTTAATTTTTCTCTTTGGCCATATTTTCTAAAATATTGATTCAAATCGACTTCGGTAAAGTGATTTATATATATTTAGATGCCAGAAATGTACTTTTACAAATAAAGTTGCAATTGAACAATTTTTGAAAGAGTTATGGGTTATTAAAGTTTCCAAAGAATTTTGCTTTTTTAAAAATGCCAATTTTTTAATTTTTTCACCTTTTTTGCACATATTTTCTAAAATATTGATTCAAATCGACTTCGGTAAAGTGATTTATATATATTGAGATGCCAGAAATTTACTTTTTCAAATTAAGTTGCAATTGAACCTATTTTGAAAGAGTTATGGGTTATTAAAGTTTCCAAAGAATTTTGCCTTTTTAAAAATGCCAATTTTTTTAATTTTTCACCTTTTAGGCCATATTTTCTAAAATATTGATTCAAATCGACTCAGTAAAGTGATTTATATATATTCAGATGCCAGAAATGTACTTTTCAAATTAAGTTGCAGTTGAACCTTTTTTGAAAGAGTTATGGGTTATTAAAGTTTCCAAAGAATTTACCTTTTTAAAAATGCCAATTTTTTAATTTTTTCACCTTTTAGGCCTATATTTTCTAAAATATTGATTCAAATCGACTTCGGTAAAGGTGATTTATATATATTCAGATGCCCAGAAATGTACTTTTACAAATAAAGTTGCAATTTGAACCTTTTTTGAAAGAGTTATGGGTTATTAAAGTTTCCAAAGAATTTAGTTTTTTAAAATGCCAATTTTTTTTAATTTTTTCACCTTTTTGGCCAATATTTTCTAAAATATTGATTCAAATCGACTTCGGTAAAGTGATTTATATATATTAGATGCAGAAAGTGATTTATATATATTGAGATGCAAGAAAATTACTTCTTAAATTAAGTTGCAGTTAAACCTTTTTTGAAAGAGTTATGGGTTATTAAAGTTTCCAAAGAATTTTGCTTTTTTAAAATGCCAAATTTTTAATATTTTTCATCTTTTGGCCATATTTTCTAAAATATTGTTTCAAATCGACTTCGGTAAAGTGATTTATATATATTCAGATGCCAGAAATTTACTTTTCAAATTAAATTGCAATTGAACCTTTTTTGAAAGAGTTATGGGTTATTAAAGTTTCCAAAGAATTTTACCTTTTTTAAAAATGCCAATTTTTATAATTTTTTCACCTTTTAGGCCTTATTTTCTAAAATATTGATTCAAATCGACTTCGGTAAAGTGATTTATATATATTGAGATGCCAGAAATGTACTTTTACAAAAAAGTTGCATTTAAACTCTTTTTAAAGAGTTATAGGTTATTAAAGTTTCCAAAGAATTTAGTTTTTTAAAAATGCCAATTTTTATAATTTTTCACCTTTTTGGACATATTTTCTATAATATTGATTCAAATCGACTTCGGTAAAGTGATTTATATATATTGAGATGCAAGAAATTTTCTTTTTAAATTAAGTTGCAGTTGAACCTTTTTTGAAAGAGTTATGGGTTATTAAAGTTTCCAAAAAATTTTGCTTTTTTAAAAATGCCAAATTTTTTAATATTTTTCATCTCTTTGGCCATATTTTCTAAAATATTGTTTCAAATCGACTTCGGTAAAGTGATTTATATATATTCAGATGCCAGAAATGTACTTTTATAAAAAGTTGCAATTGAACCTATTTTGAAAGAGTTATGGGTTATTAAAGTTTCCAAAGAATTTAGCTTTATTAAAAATGCCAATTTTTTTAATTTTTTCACCTTTTAGGCCATATTTTCTAAAATATTGATTCAAATCGACTTCGGTAAAGTGATTTATATATATTCAGATGCCAGAAATGTACTTTTTTAAAATAAATAGCAATTGAACCTATTTTGAAAGAGTTATGGGTTATTAAAGTTTCCAAAGAATTTAGCTTTTTTAAAAAGGCCAATTTTTTTAATTTTTTCGCCATATTTTCTAAAATATTGATTCAAATCGACTTCGGTAAAGTGATTTATATATATTCAGATGCCAGAAAGTTACTTTTCAAATTAAGTTGCAGTTGAACCTTTTTTGAGAGAGTTATGGGTTATTAAAGTTTCCAAAGAATTTTGCTTTTTTAAAAATGCCAAATTTTTTAATTTTTTCATCTCTTTGGCCATATTTTCTAAAATATTGATTCAAATCGACTTCGGTAAAGTGATTTATATATATTCAGATGCCAAAAATGTACTTTTACAAATAAAGTTGCAATTGAACAATTTTTGAAAGAGTTATGGGTTATTTAAGTTTCCAAAGAATTTTGCTTTATTAAAAATGCCAATTTTTTTTCATTTTTCACCTTTTTTGACATATTTTCTAAAATATTGATTCAAATCGACTTCGCTAAAGTGATTTATATATATTGAGATGCAAGAAAATTACTTCTTAAATTAAGTTGCAGTTAAACCTTTTTTGAAAGAGTTATGGGTTATTAAAGTTTCCAAAGAATTTTGCTTTTTTAAAAATGCCAAATTTTTTAATATTTTCATCTCTTTGGCCATATTTTCTAAAATATTGTTTCAAATCGACTTCGGTAAAGTGATTTATATATATTCAGATGCCAGAAATGTACTTTTATAAAAAAGTTGCAATTGAACCTATTTTGAAAGAGTTATGGGTTATTAAAGTTTCCAAAGAATTTAGCTTTTATTAAAAATGCCAATTTTTTTAATTTTTTCACCTTTTAAGGCCATATTTTCTAAAATATTGATTCAAATCGACTTCGGTAAAGTGATTTATATATATTCAGATGCCAGAAATGTACTTTTTAAAATAAATTGCAATTGAACCTTTTTTGAAAGAGTTATGGGTTATTAAAGTTTCCAAAGAATTTAGCTTTTTTAAAAATGCCAATTTTTTTAATTTTTTCGCCATATTTTCTAAAATATTGATTCAAATCGACTTCGGTAAAGTGATTTATATATGTTGAGATGCAAGAAATTTACTTTTATAAAAAAGTTGCATTTGAACCTATTTTGAAAGAGTTATGGGTTATTAAGGTTTCCGAAGAATTTTGCCTTTTTGAAAATGCGAATTTTTATAATTTTTTCACCGCTTAGGCCATATTTTCTAAAATATTGATTCAAATCGACTTCGGTAAAGTGATTTATATATATTGAGATGCAAGAAAATTACTTCTTAAATTAAGTTGCAGTTAAAGTTTCCAAAGAATTTTGCTTTTTTAAAAATGCCAATTTTTATAATTTTTTCACCTTTTAGGCCATATTTTCTAAAATATTGATTCAAATCGACTTCGGTAAAGTGATTTATATATTATCAGATGCCAGAAATGTACTTTTTAAATTAAATAGCAATTGAACCTATTTTGAAAGAGTTATGGGTTATTAAAGTTTCCAAAGAATTTAGCTTTTTTAAAAATGCCAATTTTTTTAATTTTTTCGCCATATTTTCTAAAATATTGATTCAAATCGACTTCGGTAAAGTGATTTATATATATTCAGATGCCAGAAATTTACTTTTCAAATTAAGTTGCAGTTGAACCTTTTTTGAGAGAGTTATGGGTTATTAAAGTTTCCAAAGAATTTTGCTTTTTTAAAAATGCCAAATTTTTAAATTTTTTTATCTCTTTGGCCATATTTTCTAAAATATTGATTCAAATCGACTTCGGTAAAGTGATTTATATATATTCAGATGCCAGAAATGTACTTTTACAAATAAAGTTGCAATTGAACAATTTTTGAAAGAGTTATGGGTTATTAAAATTCCAAAGATTTTTGCTTTATTAAAAATGCCAATTTTTTTTCATTTTTCACCTTTTTTGACATATTTTCTAAAATATTGATTCAAATCGACTTCGGTAAAGTGATTTATATATATTGAGATGCAAGAATTTTACTTTTATAAAAAAGTTGCATTTGAACCTATTTTGAAAGAGTTATGGGTTATTAAGGTTTCCGAAGAATTTTGCCTTTTTGAAAATGCCAATTTTTATAATTTTTTCACCTTTTAGGCCATATTTTCTAAAATATTGATTCAAATCGACTTCGGTAAAGTGATTTATATATATTGAGATGCAAGAAAATTACTTTTTAAATTAAGTTGCAGTTAAACCTTTTTTGAAAGAGTTATGGGTTATTAAAGTTTCCAAAGAATTTTGCTTTTTTAAAAATGCCAATTTTTATAATTTTTCCACCTTTTAGGCCATATTTTCTAAAATATTGATTCAAATCGACTTCGGTAAAGTGATTTATATATATTCAGATGCCAGAAAAGTACTTTTCAAATTAAGTTGCAGTTGAACCTTTTTTGAGAGAGTTATGGGTTATTAAAGTTTCCAAAGAATTTTGCTTTTTTAAAAATGCCAAATTTTTAAATTTTTTTATCTCTTTGGCCATATTTTCTAAAATATTGATTCAAATCGACTTCGGTAAAGTGATTTATATATATTCAGATGCCAGAAATGTACTTTTACAAATAAAGTTGCAATTGAACAATTTTTGAAAGAGTTATGGATTATTAAAATTCCAAAGATTTTTGCTTTATTAAAAATGCCAATTTTTTTTCATTTTTCACCTTTTTTGACATATTTTCTAAAATATTGATTCAAATCGACTTCGGTAAAGTGATTTATATATATTGAGATGCAAGAATTTTACTTTTATAAAAAAGTTGCATTTGAACCTATTTTGAAAGAGTTATGGGTTATTAAGGTTTCCGAAGAATTTTGCCTTTTTGAAAATGCCAATTTTTATAATTTTTTCACCTTTTAGGCCATATTTTCTAAAATATTGATTCAAATCGACTTCGGTAAAGTGATTTATATATATTCAGATGCCAGAAATGTACTTTTCAAATTAAATTGCAATTGAACCTTTTTTGAAAGAGTTATGGGTTATTAAAGTTTCCAAAGAATTTACCTTTTTTAAAAATGCCAATTTTTATAATTTTTTCACCTTTTAGGCCTTATTTTCTAAAATATTGATTGAAATCGACTTCGGTAAAGTGATTTATATATATTGAGATGCCAGAAATGTACTTTTACAAAAAAAGTTGTAATTTAAACTCTTTTAAAAGAGTTATAGGTTATTAAAGTTTCCAAAGAATTTAGTTTTTTAAAAATGCCAATTTTTATAATTTTTCACCTTTTTGGGAATATTTTCTATAATATTGATTCAAATCGACTTCGGTAAAGTGATTTATATATATTGAGATGCAAGAAATTTTCTTTTTAAATTAAGTTGCAGTTGAACCTTTTTTGAAAGAGTTATGGGTTATTAAAGTTTCCAAAGAATTTTGCTTTTTTAAAAATGCCAAATTTTTTAATATTTTCATCTCTTTGGCCATATTTTCTAAAATATTGTTTCAAATCGACTTCGGTAAAGTGATTTATATATATTCAGATGCCAGAAATGTACTTTTATAAAATAAGTTGCAATTGAACCTATTTTGAAAGAGTTATGGGTTATTAAAGTTTCCAAAGAATTTAGCTTTTTAAAAATGCCAATTTTTTTAATTTTTTTCACCTTTTAGGCCATATTTTCTAAAATATTGATTCAAATCGACTTCGGTAAAGTGATTTATATATATTCAGATGCCAGAAATGTACTTTTTAAAATAAATAGCAATTGAACCTATTTTGAAAGAGTTATGGGTTATTAAAGTTTCCAAAGAATTTAGCTTTTTTAAAAATGCCAATTTTTTTAATTTTTTCGCCATATTTTCTAAAATATTGATTCAAATCGACTTCGGTGAAGTGATTTATATATATTCAGATGCCAGAAAGTTACTTTTCAAATTAAGTTGCAGTTGAACCTTTTTTGAGAGAGTTATGGGTTATTAAAGTTTCCAAAGAATTTTGCTTTTTTTAAAATGCCAAATTTTTAAATTTTTTCATCTCTTTGGCCATATTTTCTAAAATATTGATTCAAATCGACTTCGGTAAAGTGATTTATATATATTCAGATGCCAGAAATGTACTTTTACAAATAAAGTTGCAATTGAACAATTTTTGAAAGAGTTATGGGTTATTTAAGTTTCCAAAGAATTTTGCTTTATTAAAAATGCCAATTTTTTTTAATTTTTCACCTTTTTTGACATATTTTCTAAAATATTGATTCAAATCGACTTCGGTAAAGTGATTTATATATATTGAGATGCAAGAAATTTACTTTTATAAAAAGTTGCATTTGAACCTATTTTGAAAGAGTTATGGGTTATTAAGGTTTCCGAAGAATTTTGCCTTTTTGAAAATGCGAATTTTTATCATTTTTTCACCGTTCAGGCCATATTTTCTAAAATATTGATTCAAATCGACTTCGGTAAAGTGATTTATATATATTGAGATGCAAGAAATTTACTTCTTAAATTAAGTTGCAGTTGAACTTTTTTGAAAGAGTTATGGGTTATTAAAGTTTCCAAAGAATTTTGCTTTTTTAAAAATGCCAATTTTTATAATTTTTCCACCTTTTAGGCCATATTTTCTAAAATATTGATTCAAATCGACTTCGGTAAAGTGATTTATATATATTCAGATGCCAGAAATTTACTTTTCAAATTAAATTGCAATTGAACCTTTTGAAGAGTTATGGGTTTTAAAGTTTCAAAGAATTTACTTTATAAAAAGTTGCAATTGAACCTTTTTTGAAAGAGTTATGGGTTATTAAAGTTTCCAAAGAATTTTGCTTTTTAAAAATGCCAATTTTATAATTTTTCACCTTTTAGGCCATATTTTCTAAAATATTGATTCAAATCGACTTCGGTAAAGTGATTTATATATATTCAGATGACAGAAATGTACTTTTTAAATTAAATAGCAATTGAACCTATTTTGAAAGAGTTATGGGTTATTAAAGTTTCCGAAGAATTTTGCTTTTTTAAAAATGCCAATTTTTTTAATATTTTCATCTCTTTGGCCATATTTTCTAAAATATTGATTCAAATCGATTTCGGATGCCAGAAATGTACTTTTATAAAAAAGTTGCAATTGAACCTATTTTGAAAGAGTTATGGGTTATTAAAGTTTCCGAAGAATTTTGCTTTTTTAAAAATGCCAATTTTTATAATTTTTTCACCTTTTTAGGCCATATTTTCTAAAATATTGATTCAAATCGACTTCGGTAAAGTGATTTATATATATTCAGATGCCAGAAATGTACTTTTTAAATTAAATAGCAATTGAACCTATTTTGAAAGAGTTATGGGTTATTAAAGTTTCCAAAGAATTTAGCTTTATTAAAAATGCCAATTTTTTTAATTTTTTCACCTTTTAGGCCATATTTTCTAAAATATTGATTCAAATCGACTTCGGTAAAGTGATTTATATATATTCAGATGCCAGAAATGTACTTTTTAAAATAAATAGCAATTGAACCTATTTTGAAAGAGTTATGGGTTATTAAAGTTTCCAAAGAATTTAGCTTTTTTAAAAATGCCAATTTTTTATTTTTTCTTCTTAGCCATATTTTCTAAAATATTGATTCAAATCGACTTCGGTAAAGTGATTTATATATATTCAGATGCCAGAAATTTACTTTTCAAATTAAGTTGCAGTTGAACCTTTTTGAGAGAGTTATGGGTTATTAAAGTTTCCAAAGAATTTTGCTTTTTAAAAATGCCAAATTTTTTAATTTTTTCATCTCTTTGGCCATATTTTCTAAAATATTGATTCAAATCGACTTCGGTAAAGTGATTTATATATATTCAGATGCCAGAAATGTACTTTTACAAATAAAGTTGCAATTGAACAATTTTTGAAAGAGTTATGGGTTATTTAAGTTTCCAAAGAATTTTGCTTTATTAAAAATGCCAATTTTTTTAATTTTTCACCTTTTTTGACATATTTTCTAAAATATTGATTCAAATCGACTTCGGTAAAGTGATTTATATATATTGAGATGCAAGAAATTTACTTTTATAAAAAGTTGCATTTGAACCTATTTTGAAAGAGTTATGGGTTATTAAGGTTTCCGAAGAATTTTGCTTTTTAAAAATGCGAATTTTTATCATTTTTTCACCGTTCAGGCCATATTTTTCTAAAATATTGATTCAAATCGACTTCGGTAAAGTGATTTATATATATTGAGATGCAAGAAAATTACTTTTTAAATTAAGTTGCAGTTAAACCTTTTTGAAAGAGTTATGGGTTATTAAAGTTTCCAAAGAATTTTGCTTTTTTAAAAATGCCAATTTTTATAATTTTTCCACCTTTTAGCCCATATTTTCTAAAATATTGATTCAAATCGACTTCGGTAAAGTGATTTATATATATTCAGATGCCAGAAATTTACTTTTCAAATTAAATTGCAATTGAACCTTTTTTGAAAGAGTTATTTGTTATTAAAGTTTCCAAAGAATTTACTTTTATAAAAAAGTTGCAATTGAACCTATTTTGAAAGAGTTATGGGTTATTAAAGTTTCCGAAGAATTTTGCTTTTTTAAAAATGCCAATTTTTATAATTTTTTTCACCTTTTAGGCCATATTTTCTAAAATATTGATTCAAATCGACTTCGGTAAAGTGATTTATATATATTCAGATGACAGAAATGTACCTTTTAAATTAAATAGCAATTGAACCTATTTTGAAAGAGTTATGGGTTATTAAAGTTTCCGAAGAATTTTGCTTTTTTAAAAATGCCAATTTTTTTAATATTTTCATCTCTTTGGCCATATTTTCTAAAATATTGATTCAAATCGACTTTGGATGCCAGAAATGTACTTTTTATAAAAAGTTGCAATTGAACCTATTTTGAAAGAGTTATGGGTTATTAAAGTTTCCAAAGAATTTTGCTTTTTTAAAAATGCCAATTTTTATAATTTTTCACCTTTTAGGCCATATTTTCTAAAATATTGATTCAAATCGACTTCGGTAAAGTGATTTATATATATTCAGATGCCAGAAATGTACTTTTTAAATTAAATAGCAATTGAACCTATTTTGAAAGAGTTATGGGTTATTAAAGTTTCCAAAGAATTTAGCTTTTTAAAAATGCCAATTTTTTTAATTTTTTCTGACATATTTTCTAAAATATTGATTCAAATCGACTTCGGTAAAGTGATTTATATATATTCAGATGCCAGAAATTTACTTTTCAAATTAAGTTGCAGTTGAACCTTTTTTGAAGAGTTATGGGTTATTAAAGTTTCCAAAGAAATTTGCTTTTTTAAAAATGCCAAATTTTTTAATTTTTTCATCTCTTTGGCCATATTTTCTAAAATATTGATTCAAATCGACTTCGGTAAAGTGATTTATATATATTCAGATGCCAGAAATGTACTTTTACAAATAAAGTTGCAATTGAACAATTTTTGAAAGAGTTATGGGTTATTAAAATTCCAAAGATTTTTGCTTTATTAAAAATGCCAATTTTTTTTCATTTTTCACCTTTTTTGACATATTTTCTAAAATATTGATTCAAATCGACTTCGGTAAAGTGATTTATATATATTGAGATGCAAGAATTTTACTTTTATAAAATAAAGTTGCATTTGAACCTATTTTGAAAGAGTTATGGGTTATTAAGGTTTCCGAAGAATTTTGCCTTTTTGAAAATGCCAATTTTTATAATTTTTTCACCTTTTAGGCCATATTTTCTAAAATATTGATTCAAATCGACTTCGGTAAAGTGATTTATATATATTGAGATGCAAGAAAATTACTTTTTAAATTAAGTTGCAGTTAAACCTTTTTTGAAAGAGTTATGGGTTATTAAAGTTTCCAAAGAATTTTGCTTTTTTAAAAATGCCAATTTTTATAATTTTTCCACCTTTTAGGCCATATTTTCTAAAATATTGATTCAAATCGACTTCGGTAAAGTGATTTATATATATTCAGATGCCAGAAATGTACTTTTCAAATTAAATTGCAATTGAACCTTTTTTGAAAGAGTTATGGGTTATTAAAGTTTCCAAAGAATTTACCTTTTTTAAAAATGCCAATTTTTATAATTTTTTCACCTTTTAGGCCTTATTTTCTAAAATATTGATTCAAATCGACTTCGGTAAAGTGATTTATATATATTGAGATGCCAGAAATGTACTTTTACAAAAAAAGTTGTAATTTAAACTCTTTTAAAAGAGTTATAGGTTATTAAAGTTTCCAAAGAATTTAGTTTTTTAAAAATGCCAATTTTTATAATTTTTCACCTTTTTGGACATATTTTCTATAATATTGATTCAAATCGACTTCGGTAAAGTGATTTATATATATTGAGATGCAAGAAATTTTCTTTTTAAATTAAGTTGCAGTTGAACCTTTTTTGAAAGAGTTATGGGTTATTAAAGTTTCCAAAGAATTTTGCTTTTTTAAAAATGCCAATTTTTTTAATATTTTCATCTCTTTGGCCATATTTTCTAAAATATTGTTTCAAATCGACTTCGGTAAAGTGATTTATATATATTCAGATGCCAGAAATGTACTTTTTTATAAAAGTTGCAATTGAACCTATTTTGAAAGAGTTATGGGTTATTAAAGTTTCCAAAGAATTTAGCTTTATTAAAAATGCCAATTTTTTTAATTTTTTCACCTTTTAGGCCATATTTTCTAAAATATTGATTCAAATCGACTTCGGTAAAGTGATTTATATATATTCAGATGCCAGAAATGTACTTTTTAAAATAAATAGCAATTGAACCTATTTTGAAAGAGTTATGGGTTATTAAAGTTTCCAAAGAATTTAGCTTTTTTAAAAATGCCAATTTTTTTAATTTTTCCTTTTGGCCATATTTTCTAAAATATTGATTCAAATCGACTTCGGTAAAGTGATTTATATATTCAGATGCCAGAAAGTTACTTTTCAAATTAAGTTGCAGTTGAACCTTTTTGAGAGAGTTATGGGTTATTAAAGTTTCCAAAGAATTTTGGTTTTTTAAAAATGCCAAATTTTTAATTTTTTCATCTCTTTGGCAATATTTTCTAAAATATTGATTCAAATCGACTTCGGTAAAGTGATTTATATATATTCAGATGCCAGAAATGTACTTTTACAAATAAAGTTGCAATTGAACAATTTTTGAAAGAGTTATGGGTTATTTAAGTTTCCAAAGAATTTTGCTTTATTAAAAATGCCAATTTTTTCATTTTTCACCTTTTTTGACATATTTTCTAAAATATTGATTCAAATCGACTTCGGTAAAGTGATTTATATATATTGAGATGCAAGAAATTTACTTTTATAAAAAGTTGCATTTGAACCTATTTTGAAAGAGTTATGGGTTATTAAGGTTTCCGAACAATTTTGCTATTTTAAAAATGCCAATTTTTATAATTTTTTCACCTTTTAGGCCATATTTTCTAAAATATTGATTCAAATCGACTTCGGTAAAGTGATTTATATATATTGAGATGCAAGAAAATTACTTTTTAAATTAAGTTGCAGTTAAACCTTTTTTGAAAGAGTTATGGGTTATTAAAGTTTCCAAAGAATTTTGCTTTTTAAAAATGCCAATTTTTATAATTTTTTCACCTTTTAGGCCATATTTTCTAAAATATTGATTCAAATCGACTTCGGTAAAGTGATTTATATATATTCAGATGCCAGAAATTTACTTTTCAAATTAAATTGCAATTGAACCTTTTTTGAAAGAGTTATGGGTTATTAAAGTTTCCAAAGAATTTACTTTTATAAAAAAGTTGCAATTGAACCTATTTTGAAAGAGTTATGGGTTATTAAAGTTTCAAGAATTTTGCTTTTTTAAAAATGCCAATTTTTTTAATTTTTTTCACCTTTTAGGCCATATTTTCTAAAATATTGATTCAAATCGACTTCGGTAAAGTGATTTATATATATTCAGATGCCAGAAATGTACCTTTTAAATTAAATTGCAATTGAACCTTTTTTGAAGAGTTATGGGTTATTAAAGTTTCCGAAAGAATTTTGCTTTTTTAAAAATGCCAATTTTTTTAATATTTTCACCTTTTGGCCATATTTTCTAAAATATTGATTCAAATCGATTTCGTGATGCCAGAAATGTACTTTTTATAAAAGTTGCAATTGAACCTATTTTGAAAGAGTTATGGGTTATTAAAGTTTCCGAAGAATTTTGTTTTTTTAAAAATGCCAATTTTTATAATTTTTTCACCTTTTAGGCCATATTTTCTAAAATATTGATTCAAATCGACTTCGGTAAAGTGATTTATATATATTCAGATGCCAGAAATGTACTTTTTAAATTAAATAGCAATTGAACCTATTTTGAAAGAGTTATGGGTTATTAAAGTTTCCGAAGAATTTTGCTTTTTTAAAAATGCCAATTTTTTTAATTTTTTCACCTTTTTGGCCATATTTTCTAAAATATTATTTCAAATCGACTTCGGTAAAGTGATTTATATATATTCAGATGCCAGAAATGTACTTTTTATAAATAAAGTTGCAATTGAACCTATTTTGAAAGAGTTATGGGTTATTAAAGTTTCCAAAGAATTTAGCTTTATTAAAAATGCCAATTTTTTTAATTTTTTCTCCTTTTAGGCCATATTTTCTAAAATATTGATTCAAATCGACTTCGGTAAAGTGATTTATATATTCAGATGCCAGAAATGTACTTTTTAAAATAAATTGCAATTGAACCTATTTTGAAAGAGTTATGGGTTATTAAAGTTTCCAAAGAATTTAGCTTTTTTTAAAAATGCCAATTTTTTAATTTTTTTTCACCTTTTAGGCCAAATTTCTAAAATATTGATTCAAATCGACTTCGGTAAAGTGATTTATATATATTCAGATGCCAGAAATGTAGCTTTACAAATAAAACTGCAATTGAACCTCTTTAAAAGAGTTATAGGTTATTAAAGTTTCCAAAGAATTTTGTTTTTTAAAATGCCAAATTTTTTTAATTTTTTCATCTCTTTGGCCAAATTTCTAAAATATTGATTCAAATCGACTTCGGTAAAGTGATTTATATATATTCAGATGACAGAAATGTACTTTTTAAATTAAATAGCAATTGAACCTATTTTGAAAGAGTTATGGGTTATTAAAGTTTCCGAAGAATTTTGCTTTTAAAAATGCCAATTTTTTAATTTTTTCATCTCTTTGGCCATATTTTCTAAAATATTGTTTCAAATCGAGTTCGGTAAAGTGATTTATATATATTCGGATGCCAGAAATTAAATTAAGTTGCAGTTGAACCTTTTTTGAAAGAGTTATGGGTTATTAAAGTTTCCAAAGAATTTTGCTTTTTAAAAATGCCAAATTTTTTTAATATTTTCATCTCTTTGGCCATATTTTCTAAAATATTGTTTCAAATCGACTTCGGTAAAGTGATTTATATATATTCAGATGCCAGAAATGTACTTTTATAAATAAAGTTGCAATTGAACCTATTTTGAAAGAGTTATGGGTTATTAAAGTTTCCAAAGAATTTAGCTTTATTAAAAATGCCAATTTTTTAAATTTTTTTCACCTTTTAGGCCATATTTTCTAAAATATTGATTCAAATCGACTTCGGTAAAGTGATTTATATATATTCAGATGCAGAAATGTACTTTTAAAATAAATTGCAATTGAACCTATTTTGAAAGAGTTATGGGTTATTAAAGTTTCCAAAGAATTTAGCTTTTTTAAAAATGCCAATTTTTTTAATTTTTCTTTTTGGCCATATTTTCTAAAATATTGATTCAAATCGACTTCGGTAAAGTGATTTATATATTTTGGATGCCAGAAATTTACTTTTCAAATTAAGTTGCAGTTGAACCTTTTTTGAGAGTTATGGGTTATTAAAGTTTCCAAAGAAATTTTGCTTTTTAAAAATGCCAAATTTTTAATTTTTCACCTTTTGGCCATATTTTCTAAAATATTGATTCAAATCGACTTCGGTAAAGTGATTTATATATATTAGATGCCAGAAATGTACTTTTACAAATAAAGTTGCAATTGAACCAATTTTTGAAGAGTTATGGGTTATTTAAGTTTCCAAAAATTTTGCTTTATTAAAAATGCCAATTTTTTTTAATTTTTCACCTTTTTTGGACATATTTTCTAAAATATTGATTCAAATCGACTTCTGGTAAAGTGATTTATATATATTGAGATGCAAGAAATTTACTTTTATAAAAGTTGCATTTGAACCTATTTTGAAAGAGTTATGGGTTATTAAAGTTTCCGAAGAATTTTGCCTTTTTGAAAATGCCAATTTTTATATTTTTTCACCTTTTAGGCCATATTTTCTAAAATATTGATTCAAATCGACTTCGGTAAAGTGATTTATATATATTGAGATGCCAGAAAATTACTTCTTAAAGTTGCAGTTAAACCTTTTTGAAAGAGTTATGGGTTATTAAAGTTTCCAAAGAATTTTTGCTTTTTAAAAATGCCAATTTTTATAATTTTTCACCTTTTAGGCCATATTTTCTAAAATATTGATTCAAATCGACTTCGGTAAAGTGATTTATATATATTAGATGCCAGAAATTTACTTTTCAAATTAAATTGCAATTGAACCTTTTTTGAAAGAGTTATGGGTTATTAAAGTTTCAATTTTTTTATAAATAAAGTTGCAATTGAACCTATTTTGAAAAGAGTTATGGGTTATTAAAGTTTCCGAAGAATTTGATTTTTTAAAAATGCTAATTTTTATAATTTTTTTCACCTTTTAGGCCATATTTTCTAAAATATTGATTCAAATCGACTTCGGTAAAGTGATTTATATATATTTATATGCCAGAAATGTACTTTTTAAATTAAATAGCAGTTGAACCTTTTTTGAAAGAGTTATGGGTTATTAAAGTTTCCGAAGAATTTTGCTTTTTAAAAATGCCAATTTTTTTAATTTTTTTCATCTCTTTAACATATTTTCTAAAATATTGATTCAAATCGATTTCGGTATAAGTGATTTATATATATTTATATGCAGAAATGTACTTTTCCAAATTAAGTTGCAGTTGAACCTTTTTAAAGAGTTATGGGTTATTAAAGTTTCAAGAATTTTGTTTTTTAAAAATGCCAATTTTTTAATTTTTTCACCTTTTTGGCCATATTTTCTAAAATATTGATTCAAATCGACTTCGGTAAAGTGATTTTTATATATTAAGATGTACAGAAATGTACTTTTTAAATTAAGTTGCAATTGAACCTATTTTGAAAGAGTTATGGGTTATTAAAGTTTCCAAAGAATTTTGCTTTTTTAAAAATGCCAATTTTTTTAATTTTTTCACCTTTTAGGCCATATTTTCTAAAATATTGTTTCAAATCGACTTCGGTAAAGTGATTTATATATATTTAGATGCCAGAAATGTACTTTTATAAAAAAGTTGCAATTGAACCTTTTTGAAAGAGTTATGGGTTATTAAAGTTTCCAAAGAATTTTGCTTTATTAAAAATGCCAATTTTTTAATTTTTTTCACCTTTTAGGCCATATTTTCTAAAATATTGATTCAAATCGACTTCGGTAAAGTGATTTATATATATTCAGATGCCAGAAATGTACTTTTCAAATTAAGTTGCAGTTGAACCTTTTTGAAAGAGTTATGGGTTATTAAAGTTTCCAAAGAATTTTGCTTTTTAAAAATGCCAATTTTTTAATTTTTTCACCTTTTAGGCCATATTTTCTAAAATATTGATTCAAATCGACTTCGGTAAAGTGATTTATTATTTATAAAAGAAATGTATTTTAAAATAAATAAAGTTGCAATTGAACCTTTTTTGAAAGAGTTATAGGTTATTAAAGTTTCCAAAGAATTTAGCTTTTTAAAAATGCTAAATTTTTTAATTTTTTCACCTCTTTTGGCCATATTTTCTAAAATATTGATTCAAATCGACTTCGGTAAAGTGATTTATATATATTAAAATGCCAGAAATGTACTTTTCAAATTAAGTTGCAGTTGAACCTTTTTGAAGGAGTTATGGGTTATTAAAGTTTCCAAAGAATTTTGCTTTTTTTATTTTAATTTTTTTCACCTTTTTGGCCATATTTTCTAAAATATTGATTCAAATCGACTTCGGTAAAGTGATTTATATATATTAAGATGCCAGAAATGTATTTTTTTAAAAAAAAGTTGCAATTGAACCTTTTTAAAAGTTTAGTTATGGGTTATTAAAGTTTCCAAAAGAATTTTTGCTTTTTTAAAAATGCCAATTTTTTTAATTTTTTCACCTTTTAGGCCATATTTTCTAAAATATTGATTCAAATCGCTTCGGTAAAGTGATTTATATATATTAGATGCCGAAATGTACTTTTTAAATTAAGTTGAGTTGAACCTTTTTGAAAGAGTTATGGGTTATTAAGTTTCCAAAAATTTAGCTTTTTTAAAAATGCCAATTTTTTAATTTTTTCACCTTTTGGCCATATTTTCTAAAATATTGATTCAAATCGACTTCGGTAAAGTGATTTATATATATTAAGATGCCAGAAATGTATTTTTTAAATAAAGTTGCAATTGAACCTTTTTGAAAGAGTTATGGGTTATTAAAGTTTCCAAAGAATTTAACTTTTTTAAAATGCCAATTTTTTAAATTTTTTCACCTTTGGGCCATATTTTCTAAAATATTGATTTAAATCGACTTCGGTAAAGTGATTTATATATATTTATATGTCAGAAACTTTCCAAATTAAGTTGCAGTTGAACCTTTTTGAAAGAGTTATGGGTTATTAAAGTTTCCAAAGAATTTTGCTTTTTTAAAAATGCCAATTTTTTTAATTTTTTCACCTTTTTGACATATTTTCTAAAATATTGATTTAAATCGACTTCGGTAAAGTGATTTATATATATTGAGATGCCAGAAATGTACGTTCCAAATTCAAATTATTGCAGTTGAACCTTTTTTAAAGAGTTATGGGGGTTTATTAAAGTTTCCAAAGAATTTTGCTTTTTAAAAATGCCAATTTTTTAATTTTTTCACCTTTTGGTCATATTTTCTAAAATATTGTTTCAAATCGACTTCGGTAAAGTGATTTATATATATTAAGATGCCAGAAATGTATTTTTTATAAATAAAGTTGCAATTGAACCTTTTTTGAAAGAGTTATGGGTTATTAAAGTTTCCAAAGAATTTAACTTTTTAAAAATGCCAATTTGTATAATTTTTTCACCTTTTAGGCCATATTTTCTAAAATATTTATTTAAATCGACTTCGGTAAAGTGATCTATATATATTTATATGCCAGAAATGTACTTTCCAAATTAAGTTGCAGTTGAACCTTTTTTGAAAGAGTTATGGGTTATTAAAGTTTCCAAAGAATTTTGCTTTTTTAAAAATGCCAATTTTTTTAATTTTTTCACCTTTTTGACATATTTTCTATAATATTGATTTAAATCGACTTCGGTAAAGTGATTTATATATATTGAGATGCCAGAAATGTACTTTTCAAATTAAGTTGCAGTTGAACCTTTTTTAAAGAGTTATGGGTTATTAAAGTTTCCAAAGAATTTTGCTTTTTAAAAATGCCAATTTTTTTAATTTTTTCACCTTTTTGGCCATATTTTCTAATATATTGATTCAAATCGACTTCGGTAAAGTGATTTATATATATTAAGATGCCAGAAATGTATTTTTATAAATAAAGTTGCAATTGAACCTTTTTTGAAAGAGTTATGGGTTATTAAAGTTTCCAAAGAATTTAACTTTTTTAAAAATGCCAATTTGTATAATTTTTTCACCTTTTAGGCCATATTTTCTAAAATATTGATTTAAATCGACTTCGGTAAAGTGATTTATATATATTTATATGCCAGAAATGTTACTTTTCAAATTAAGTTGCAGTTGAACCTTTTTTGAAAGAGTTATGGGTTATTAAAGTTTCCAAAGAATTTTGCTTTTTTTAAAAATGCCAATTTTTTTAATTTTTTTCACCTTTTTGGCCATATTTTCTAAAATATTGATTTAAATCGACTTCGGTAAAGTGATTTATATATATTGAGATGCCAGAAATGTACTTTTCAAATTAAGTTGCAGTTGAACCTTTTTTGAAAGAGTTATGGGTTATTAAAGTTTCCAAAGAATTTTGCTTTTTTAAAAATGCCAATTTTTTTAATTTTTTCACCTTTTTGGCCATATTTTCTAATATATTGATTCAAATCGACTTCGGTAAAGTGATTTATATATATTAAGATGCCAGAAATGTATTTTTATAAATAAAGTTGCAATTGAACCTATTTTGAAAGAGTTATGGGTTATTAAAGTTTCCAAAGAATTTAACTTTTTTAAAAATGCCAATTTTTTTAATTTTTTCACCTTTTAGGCCATATTTTCTAAAATATTGATTTAAATCGACTTCGGTAAAGTGATTTATATATATTTATATGCCAGAAATGTACTTTTCAAATTAAGTTGCAGTTGAACCTTTTTGAAAGAGTTATGGGTTATTAAAGTTTCCAAAGAATTTTGCTTTTTTAAAAATGCCAATTTTTTTAATTTTTTCACCTTTTTAGGCCATATTTTCTAAAATATTGATTTAAATCGACTTCGGTAAAGTGATTTATATATATTAAGATGCCAGAAATGTATTTTCCAAATTAAGTTGCAGTTGAACCTTTTTTGAAAGAGTTATGGGTTATTAAAGTTTCCAAAGAATTTTGCTTTTTTAAAAATGCCAATTTTTTTAATTTTTTCACCTTTTGGCCATATTTTCTAAAATATTGATTCAAATCGACTTCGGTAAAGTGATTTATATATATTAAGATGCCAGAAATGTATTTTTATAAATAAAGTTGCAATTGAACCTTTTTGAAAGAGTTATGGGTTATTAAAGTTTCCAAAGAATTTAGCTTTTTAAAAATGCCAATTTTTTAATTTTTTCACCTTTTAGGCCATATTTTCTAAAATATTGATTTAAATCGACTTCGGTAAAGTGATTTATATATATTTAGATGCCAGAAATGTATTTTTCCAAATAAAGTTGCAGTTGAACCTTTTTGAAAGAGTTATGGGTTATTAAAGTTTCCAAAGAATTTTGCTTTTTTAAAAATGCCAATTTTTTAATTTTTTTCACCTTTTAGGCCATATTTTCTAAAATATTGATTTAAATCGACTTCGGTAAAGTGATTTATATATATTTATATGCCAGAAATGTACTTTCCAAATTAAGTTGCAGTTGAACCTTTTTTGAAAGAGTTATGGGTTATTAAAGTTTCCAAAGAATTTTGCTTTTTTAAAAATGCCAATTTTTTTAATTTTTTCACCTTTTTGGCCATATTTTCTAAAATATTGATTTAAATCGACTTCGGTAAAGTGATTTATATATATTTAGATGCCAGAAATGTACTTTTCAAATTAAGTTGCAGTTGAACCTTTTTGAAAGAGTTATGGGTTATTAAAGTTTCCAAAGAATTTTGCTTTTTTAAAAATGCCAATTTTTTAATTTTTTCACCTTTTTGGCCATATTTTCTAAAATATTGATTCAAATCGACTTCGGTAAAGTGATTTATATATATTAAGATGCCAGAAATGTATTTTTATAAATAAAGTTGCAATTGAACCTATTTTGAAAGAGTTATGGGTTATTAAAGTTTCCAAAGAATTTAACTTTTTTAAAAATGCCAATTTGTATAATTTTTTCACCTTTTAGGCCATATTTTCTAAAATATTTATTTAAATCGACTTCGGTAAAGTGATCTATATATATTTATATGCCAGAAATGTACTTTCCAAATTAAGTTGCAGTTGAACCTTTTTTGAAAGAGTTATGGGTTATTAAAGTTTCCAAAGAATTTTGCTTTTTTAAAAATGCCAATTTTTTTAATTTTTTCACATTTTTGACATATTTTCTATAATATTGATTTAAATCGACTTCGGTAAAGTGATTTATATATATTGAGATGCCAGAAATGTACTTTTCAAATTAAGTTGCAGTTGAACCTTTTTTAAAGAGTTATGGGTTATTAAAGTTTCCAAAGAATTTTGCTTTTTAAAAATGCCAAGTTTTTTAATTTTTTTCACCTTTTTGGCCATATTTTCTAATATATTGATTCAAATCGACTTCGGTAAAGTGATTTATATATATTAAGATGCCAGAAATGTATTTTTATAAATAAAGTTGCAATTGAACCTTTTTTGAAAGAGTTATGGGTTATTAAAGTTTCCAAAGAATTTAACTTTTTTAAAAATGCCAATTTGTATAATTTTTTCACCTTTTAGGCCATATTTTCTAAAATATTGATTTAAATCGACTTCGGTAAAGTGATTTATATATATTTATATGCCAGAAATGTACTTTTCAAATTAAGTTGCAGTTGAACCTTTTTTGAAAGAGTTATGGGTTATTAAAGTTTCCAAAGAATTTTGCTTTTTTAAAAATGCCAATTTTTTTAATTTTTTCACCTTTTTGGCCATATTTTCTAAAATATTGATTCAAATCGACTTCGGTAAAGTGATTTATATATATTGAGATGCCAGAAATGTACTTTTCAAATTAAGTTGCAGTTGAACCTTTTTTGAAAGAGTTATGGGTTATTAAAGTTTCCAAAGAATTTTGCTTTTTTAAAAATGCCAATTTTTTTAATTTTTTCACCTTTTTGGCCATATTTTCTAATATATTGATTCAAATCGACTTCGGTAAAGTGATTTATATATATTAAGATGCCAGAAATGTATTTTTATAAATAAAGTTGCAATTGAACCTATTTTGAAAGAGTTATGGGTTATTAAAGTTTCCAAAGAATTTAGCTTTTTTAAAAATGCCAATTTGTTTAATTTTTTCACCTTTTAGGCCATATTTTCTAAAATATTTATTTAAATCGACTTCGGTAAAGTGATTCTATATATATTTATATGCCAGAAATGTACTTTCCAAATTAAGTTGCAGTTGAACCTTTTTTGAAAGAGTTATGGGTTATTAAAGTTTCCAAAGAATTTTGCTTTTTTAAAAATGCCAATTTTTTTAATTTTTTCACATTTTTGGCCATATTTTCTAAAATATTGATTTAAATCGACTTCGGTAAAGTGATTTATATATATTGAGATGCCAGAAATGTACTTTTCAAATTAAGTTGCAGTTGAACCTTTTTTAAAGAGTTATGGGTTATTAAAGTTTCCAAAGAATTTTGCTTTTTAAAAATGCCAATTTTTTAATTTTTTCATCTTTTTGGCCATATTTTCTAAAATATTGATTCAAATCGACTTCGGTAAAGTGATTTATATATATTAAGATGCCAGAAATGTATTTTTATAAATAAAGTTGCAATTGAACCTTTTTTGAAAGAGTTATGGGTTATTAAAGTTTCCAAAGAATTTTGCTTTTTTAAAAATGCCAATTTTTTAATTTTTTTCACCTTTTTGGCCATATTTTCTAATATATTGATTCAAATCGACTTCGGTAAAGTGATTTATATATATTAAGATGCCAGAAATGTATTTTTATAAATAAAGTTGCAATTGAACCTTTTTTGAAAGAGTTATGGGTTATTAAAGTTTCCAAAGAATTTAACTTTTTTAAAAATGCCAATTTGTATAATTTTTTCACCTTTTAGGCCATATTTTCTAAAATATTTATTTAAATCGACTTCGGTAAAGTGATCTATATATATTTATATGCCAGAAATGTACTTTCCAAATTAAGTTGCAGTTGAACCTTTTTGAAAGAGTTATGGGTTATTAAAGTTTCCAAAGAATTTTGCTTTTTAAAAATTTTTTTCACCTTTTTGGCCATATTTTCTAAAATATTGATTCAAATCGACTTCGGTAAAGTGATTTATATATATTGAGATGCCAGAAATGTACTTTTCAAATTAAGTTGCAGTTGAACCTTTTTTGAAAGAGTTATGGGTTATTAAAGTTTCCAAAGAATTTTGCTTTTTTAAAAATGCCAATTTTTTTAATTTTTTCACCTTTTTGGCCATATTTTCTAATATATTGATTCAAATCGACTTCGGTAAAGTGATTTATATATATTAAGATGCCAGAAATGTATTTTTTATAAATAAAGTTGCAATTGAACCTATTTTGAAAGAGTTATGGGTTATTAAAGTTTCCAAAGAATTTAACTTTTTAAAAATGCCAATTTGTATAATTTTTTCACCTTTTAGGCCATATTTTCTAAAATATTGATTTAAATCGACTTCGGTAAAGTGATTTATATATATTTATATGCCAGAAATGTACTTTCCAAATTAAGTTGCAGTTGAACCTTTTTGAAAGAGTTATGGGTTATTAAAGTTTCCAAAGAATTTTGCTTTTTTAAAAATGCCAATTTTTTTAATTTTTTCACATTTTTGCCATATTTTCTAAAATATTGATTCAAATCGACTTCGGTAAAGTGATTTATATATATTGAGATGCCAGAAATGTATTTTTCAAATTAAGTTGCAGTTGAACCTTTTTTTAAAGAGTTATGGGTTATTAAAGTTTCCAAAGAATTTTGCTTTTTAAAAATGCCAATTTTTTTAATTTTTTCACCTTTTTGGCCATATTTTCTAATATATTGATTCAAATCGACTTCGGTAAAGTGATTTATATATATTAAGATGCCAGAAATGTATTTTTATAAATAAAGTTGCAATTGAACCTTTTTTGAAAGAGTTATGGGTTATTAAAGTTTCCAAAGAATTTTGCTTTTTTAAAAATGCCAATTTTTTTAATTTTTTCACCTTTTTGGCCATATTTTCTAATATATTGATTCAAATCGACTTCGGTAAAGTGATTTATATATATTAAGATGCCAGAAATGTATTTTTATAAATAAAGTTGCAATTGAACCTATTTTGAAAGAGTTATGGGTTATTAAAGTTTCCAAAGAATTTAACTTTTTTAAAAATGCCAATTTGTATAATTTTTTCACCTTTTAGGCCATATTTTCTAAAATATTTATCTAAATCGACTTCGGTAAAGTGATCTATATATATTTATATGCCAGAAATGTACTTTCCAAATTAAGTTGCAGTTGAACCTTTTTTGAAAGAGTTATGGGTTATTAAAGTTTCCAAAGAATTTTGCTTTTTTAAAAATGCCAATTTTTTTAATTTTTTCACATTTTTGACATATTTTCTAATATATTGATTTAAATCGACTTCGGTAAAGTGATTTATATATATTGAGATGCCAGAAATGTACTTTTCAAATTAAGTTGCAGTTGAACCTTTTTAAAGAGTTATGGGTTATTAAAGTTTCCAAAGAATTTTGCTTTTTTAAAAATGCCAATTTTTTAATTTTTTCACCTTTTTGGCCATATTTTCTAATATATTGTTTCAAATCGACTTCGGTAAAGTGATTTATATATATTAAGATGCCAGAAATGTATTTTTATAAATAAAGTTGCAATTGAACCTTTTTTGAAAGAGTTATGGGTTATTAAAGTTTCCAAAGAATTTTGCTTTTTTAAAAATGCCAATTTTTTAATTTTTTCACCTTTTTGGCCATATTTTCTAAAATATTGATTCAAATCGACTTCGGTAAAGTGATTTATATATATTTATATGCCAGAAATGTACTTTTATAAATAAAGTTGCAGTTGAACCTTTTTTGAAAGAGTTATGGGTTATTAAAGTTTCCAAAGAATTTTGCTTTTTAAAAATGCCAATTTTTTTAATTTTTTCACCTTTTTGGCCATATTTTCTAAAATATTGATTCAAATCGACTTCGGTAAAGTGATTTATATATATTAAGATGCCAGAAATGTATTTTTATAAATAAAGTTGCAATTGAACCTATTTTGAAAGAGTTATGGGTTATTAAAGTTTCCAAAGAATTTAACTTTTTAAAAATGCCAATTTGTATAATTTTTTCACCTTTTAGGCCATATTTTCTAAAATATTTATTTAAATCGACTTCGGTAAAGTGATCTATATATATTTATATGCCAGAAATGTACTTTCCAAATTAAGTTGCAGTTGAACCTTTTTGAAAGAGTTATGGGTTATTAAAGTTTCCAAAGAATTTTTTTTTTAAAAATGCCAATTTTTTTAATTTTTTTCACCTTTTTTGCCATATTTTCTAAAATATTGATTTAAATCGACTTCGGTAAAGTGATTTATATATATTGAGATGCCAGAAATGTATTTTTACAAATTAAGTTGCAGTTGAACCTTTTTGAAAGAGTTATGGGTTATTAAAGTTTCCAAAGAATTTTGCTTTTTTAAAAATGCCAATTTTTTAATTTTTTTCACCTTTTAGGCCATATTTTCTAAAATATTGATTCAAATCGACTTCGGTAAAGTGATTTATATATATTTAGATGCCAGAAATGTATTTTTCAAATTAAGTTGCAGTTGAACCTTTTTTGAAAGAGTTATGGGTTATTAAAGTTTCCAAAGAATTTTGCTTTTTTAAAAATGCCAATTTTTTTAATTTTTTCACCTTTTTGGCCATATTTTCTAATATATTGATTCAAATCGACTTCGGTAAAGTGATTTATATATATTAAGATGCCAGAAATGTATTTTTATAAATAAAGTTGCAATTGAACCTATTTTGAAAGAGTTATGGGTTATTAAAGTTTCCAAAGAATTTAACTTTTTTAAAAATGCCAATTTGTATAATTTTTTCACCTTTTAGGCCATATTTTCTAAAATATTTATCTAAATCGACTTCGGTAAAGTGATCTATATATATTTATATGCCAGAAATGTACTTTCCAAATTAAGTTGCAGTTGAACCTTTTTTGAAAGAGTTATGGGTTATTAAAGTTTCCAAAGAATTTTGCTTTTTTAAAAATGCCAATTTTTTTCATTTTTTCACATTTTTGACATATTTTCTAATATATTGATTTAAATCGACTTCGGTAAAGTGATTTATATATATTGAGATGCCAGAAATGTACGTTCCAAATTAAGTTGCAGTTGAACCTTTTTTAAAGAGTTATGGGTTATTAAAGTTTCCAAAGAATTTTGCTTTTTTAAAAATGCCAAGTTTTTTAATTTTTTCACCTTTTTGGCCATATTTTCTAATATATTGTTTCAAATCGACTTCGGTAAAGTGATTTATATATATTAAGATGCCAGAAATGTATTTTTATAAATAAAGTTGCAATTGAACCTTTTTTGAAAGAGTTATGGGTTATTAAAGTTTCCAAAGAATTTTGCTTTTTTAAAAATGCCAATTTTTTAATTTTTTCACCTTTTTGGCCATATTTTCTAATATATTGATTCAAATCGACTTCGGTAAAGTGATTTATATATATTAAGATGCCAGAAATGTATTTTTACAAATTAAGTTGCAATTGAACCTATTTTGAAAGAGTTATGGGTTATTAAAGTTTCCAAAGAATTTAGCTTTTTTAAAAATGCCAATTTTTTTAATTTTTTCACCTTTTTGGCCATATTTTCTAAAATATTGATTTAAATCGACTTCGGTAAAGTGATTTATATATATTGAGATGCCAGAAATGTACTTTTCAAATTAAGTTGCAGTTGAACCTTTTTTGAAAGAGTTATGGGTTATTAAAGTTTCCAAAGAATTTTGCTTTTTTAAAAACGCCAATTTTTTTAATTTTTTCACCTTTTTGGCCATATTTTCTAATATATTGATTCAAATCGACTTCGGTAAAGTGATTTATATATATTAAGATGCCAGAAATGTATTTTTATAAATAAAGTTGCAATTGAACCTATTTTGAAAGAGTTATGGGTTATTAAAGTTTCCAAAGAATTTAACTTTTTTAAAAATGCCAATTTGTATAATTTTTTCACCTTTTAGGCCATATTTTCTAAAATATTTATTTAAATCGACTTCGGTAAAGTGATCTATATATATTTATATGCCAGAAATGTACTTTCCAAATTAAGTTGCAGTTGAACCTTTTTTAAAAGAGTTATGGGTTATTAAAGTTTCCAAAGAATTTTGCTTTTTTAAAAATGCCAATTTTTTTCATTTTTTCACATTTTTGACATATTTTCTAATATATTGATTTAAATCGACTTCGGTAAAATGATTTATATATATTGAGATGCCAGAAATGTACTTTTCAAATTAAGTTGCAGTTGAACCTTTTTTAAAGAGTTATGGGTTATTAAAGTTTCCAAAGAATTTTGCTTTTTTAAAAATGCCAATTTTTTTAATTTTTTCACCTTTTTGGCCATATTTTCTAAAATATTGTTTCAAATCGACTTCGGTAAAGTGATTTATATATATTAAGATGCCAGAAATGTATTTTTATAAATAAAGTTGCAATTGAACCTTTTTGAAAGAGTTCTGGGTTATTAAAGTTTCCAAAGAATTTTGCTTTTTTAAAAATGCCAAGTTTTTTAATTTTTTCACCTTTCTGGCCATATTTTCTAATTTATTGATTCAAATCGACTTCGGTAAAGTGATTTATATATATTAAGATGCCAGAAATGTATTTTTATAAATAAAGTTGCAATTGAACCTATTTTGAAAGAGTTATGGGTTATTAAAGTTTCCAAAGAATTTAACTTTTTTAAAAATGCCAATTTGTATAATTTTTTCACCTTTTAGGCCATATTTTCTAAAATATTTATCTAAATCGACTTCGGTAAAGTGATCTATATATATTTATATGCCAGAAATGTACTTTCCAAATTAAGTTGCAGTTGAACCTTTTTTAAAAGAGTTATGGGTTATTAAAGTTTCCAAAGAATTTTGCTTTTTTAAAAATGTCATTTTTTTTAATTTTTTCACATTTTTGACATATTTTCTAATATATTGATTTAAATCGACTTCGGTAAAGTGATTTATATATATTGAGATGCCAGAAATGTACTTTCCAAATTAAGTTGCAGTTGAACCTTTTTTAAAGAGTTATGGGTTATTAAAGTTTCCAAAGAATTTTGCTTTTTAAAAATGCCAAGTTTTTTAATTTTTTCACCTTTTTGGCCATATTTTCTAATATATTGTTTCAAATCGACTTCGGTAAAGTGATTTATATATATTAAGATGCCAGAAATGTATTTTTATAAATAAAGTTGCAATTGAACCTTTTTTGAAAGAGTTCAGGGTTATTAAAGTTTCCAAAGAATTTTGCTTTTTTAAAAATGCCAAGTTTTTTAATTTTTTCACCTTTTTGGCCATATTTTCTAATATATTGATTCAAATCGACTTCGGTAAAGTGATTTATATATATTAAGATGCCAGAAATGTATTTTTATAAATAAAGTTGCAATTGAACCTATTTTGAAAGAGTTATGGGCTATTAAAGTTTCCAAAGAATTTAGCTTTTATAAAAATGCCAATTTTTATAATTTTTTCACCTTTTAGGCCATATTTTCTAAAATATTGATTCAAATCGACTTTAGTAAAGTGATTTATATCTATTGAGATGCCAGAAATTCCAAATTAAGTTGCAGTTGAACCTTTTTTGAAAGAGTTATGTGTTATTAAATTTTCCAAAGAATTTTGCTTTTTTAGAAACGCCAATTTTTTTAATTTTTTCACCTTTTTGGCCATATTTTCTTATATATTGATTCAAATCGATTTCGGTAAAGTGATTTATATATATTAAGATGCCAGAAATGTATTTTTATAAATAAAGTTGCAATTGAACCTATTTTGAAAGAGTTATGGGTTATTAAAGTTTCCAAAGAATTTAACTTTTTTAAAAATGCCAATTTGTATAATTTTTTTACCTTTTGAGCCATATTTTCTAATATATTGATTCAAATCGACTTCGGTAAAGTGATTTATATAAAGTGATTTATATATATTAGGATGCCAGAAATGTATTTTTATAAATAAAGTTGCAATTGAACCTATTTTGAAAGAGTTATGGGTTATTAAAGTTTCCAAAGAATGTTGCTTTTTTAAAAATGCCAATTTTTTTCTTTTTTTCACATTTTTGGCCATATTTTCTAATATATTGTTTCAAATCGACTTCGGTAAAGTGGATTTATATATATTGAGATGCCAGAAATGTACGTTCCAAATTAAGTTGCAGTTGAACCTTTTTAAAGAGTTA
>JAECWN010000366.1:0-13583 GCA_018150725.1 Drosophila quadrilineata
ATTTAATTTAGAAATTATGAATTTATTTTAAAAATTTTTTAATAAAATAATTTTATAATTTTAATATTTTATGGGATAAGCTATAAAATAAATTTTTAAAAAATAATAAGTAAATATAATAAATATAAGCTTAGAATTAGCTATTATTAATAATTATGTTATAATTTATTTTAATAAATTTATTATTTATTTTATTTTAAATATTTATTGAATTATTAATTTTAATAATTAAAATTAAGAAATTATGATATAATTAGTATAAAATTATTGTAAAATAAATATGAAAGAGAAGTTTATATAAAGAATTCGGCAAAAATAATGTTCGCCTGTTTAACAAAAACATGTCTTTTTGAATTTAAATTAAAAGTCTGACCTGCCCACTGATTTTTTAAATGGCCGCAGTATTCTAACTGTGCAAAGGTAGCATAATCATTTGTCTTTTAATTGAAGGCTGGAATGAATGGTTGGACGAAATATTAACTGTTTCATATAAATTTTTTTTAGAATTTTATTTTTTAGTCAAAAAGCTAAAATTTTTTAAAAGACGAGAAGACCCTATAAATCTTTATATTTTGTTTATTATAATTATAAAGAAAATTTTTATTATAATAAGTAAAAATATTTTATTGGGGTGATATTAAAATTTAAAAAACTTTTAAATTTAAAAACATTAATTTATGAATTTTTGATCCATTATTAGTGATTAGAAATTTAAGTTACTTTAGGGATAACAGCGTAATTTTTTTGGAGAGTTCATATCGATAAAAAAGATTGCGACCTCGATGTTGGATTAAGATATAATTTTGGGTGTAGCCGTTCAAATTTAAAGTCTGTTCGACTTTTAAAATCTTACATGATCTGAGTTCAAACCGGCGTAAGCCAGGTTGGTTTCTATCTTTAAAAATTTATTATATTTTAGTACGAAAGGACCAAATATAAAAATAATTATATTTTAAAAATGAATATTATTAATAAAGCTATTTTGGCAGATTAGTGCAATAAATTTAGAATTTATTTATGTAATTTTTATTACAAATAGTACTTGTTTTATATAGAATTAATTTTATCTTTAATTGGAAGTTTATTATTAATTATTTGTGTTTTAGTAAGTGTGGCTTTTTTAACTTTGTTGGAGCGAAAGGTTTTAGGTTATATTCAAATTCGAAAAGGTCCCAATAAGGTAGGATTAATAGGAATTCCTCAACCTTTTTGTGATGCAATTAAGTTATTTACAAAAGAACAAACTTATCCTTTAATATCAAATTATTTAAGATATTATATTTCCCCAATTTTGTCTTTATTTTTATCTCTTATTGTATGGTTATGTATACCTTTTTTTATTAAGCTTTATTCTTTTAATTTGGGGGGTTTATTTTTTTTATGTTGCACTAGATTAGGAGTATACACAGTAATAGTAGCTGGTTGATCTTCTAATTCAAATTATGCTTTATTAGGGGGTTTACGAGCGGTGGCTCAAACTATTTCTTATGAAGTTAGATTGGCTTTAATTTTATTATCTTTTATTTTTTTAATTGGGGATTTAATTTAATTAATTTTTTTTATTATCAAATTTATTTATGATTTTTAGTAATTTTATTTCCAATAGGTTTAGTTTGATTAACAATTTCTTTAGCTGAAACTAATCGAACACCTTTTGATTTTGCAGAAGGAGAGTCTGAATTAGTTTCCGGGTTTAATGTAGAATATAGAAGAGGAGGATTTGCTTTAATTTTTATAGCTGAATATACAAGAATTTTATTTATAAGTATATTATTTTGTGTAATTTTTTTAGGTTGTGATGTTATAAGATTTTTATTTTATTTAAAATTATTATTTATTTCTTTTGTTTTTATTTGAGCTCGAGGGACTTTACCCCGATTTCGTTATGATAAATTAATATATATAGCGTGAAAATGTTTTCTATCTTTTTCTTTAAATTATTTATTATTTTTTATTGGTTTTAAAATTTTAGTTTTTTCTTTTATATTATTAATTAATTTTAGTAAAGTTAATAGAAAATTTAATTTCTATCTTATGTTTTCAAAACATATGCTTAGTTCAAGCTCATTAACTAATTAATTTAATAAATTATCTCATCATTTATTAACTAAGGGGTTAATTAAATAATAAAAAAAATAAACTACAGTTAAAATTTGTCCAATTAGAACATAAGGCTCTTCTACAGGTCGAGCTCCAATTCATGTTAATAAAATTACTGTTACTACTATAGATCAAAATAGGATTTGGTTAATCGGATAAAATTGGATTCCTCGGAATTTTCTTAGATTATAAAATGGGAGAATTATTAAAATAGCAATAGATAAAACTAATGCAATTACACCTCCAAGTTTATTAGGAATAGAACGTAAAATTGCATATGCAAATAAAAAATATCATTCAGGTTGAATATGAGCAGGAGTTACTAATGGATTAGCGGGGATAAAATTATCAGGGTCTCCTAATAAATAAGGATTAATTAAAATTAGAGTGATTAAAATAAATAACATTACAATAAATCCAACAATATCCCTATATGTAAAATATGGGTGAAAAGGAATTTTATCAATATTAGAATTAACTCCAATTGGGTTATTTGATCCAGTTTGATGAAGAAATAATAAATGAATTATTGTTATTGCAAGAACAATAAAAGGTAGAATAAAATGAAATGTAAAAAATCGAGTAAGAGTGGCGTTATCAACAGCAAATCCTCCTCAAACTCATTGGACAAGATCTATTCCTAAGTACGGGATAGCTGAAAGTAAATTTGTAATTACAGTTGCTCCCCAAAAGGATATTTGTCCCCATGGTAAAACGTATCCTATAAATGCAGTTCCTATTACTAAAAATAAAATAATTACTCCAATTATTCATGTAGGGGTAAATAAATAAGATCCGTAGTATATACCTCGTCCAACATGAAGATAAATACAAATAAAAAAAAATGAAGCCCCATTAGCGTGTAAAGTTCGTAATAATCATCCGTAATTTACATCTCGACAAATATGATTTACTCTATAAAAAGCTAAATTTATATCAGCTGTATAATGTATAGCGAGAAATAAGCCTGTTAAAATTTGAATAATTAAACATAGCCCTAATAAAGATCCAAAATTTCATCATCTTGAAATATTAATAGGTGCAGGTAAATCAATTAATGCATTATTAGCAATTTTGAAAAGGGGGTGTGAAGATCGTAAAGGTTTATTCATTAATTTATTATACGAAGGGGTCCTTTAAAAAGTTTTGTAATTTTTACAATAACAATAAGGGTAATAAGAAGATAATTTATTAATAAAATTGTGATAAAATTAGAAGGAAAATTATATAATTTATTTAATCTTAATGAATTTTCTATTAAATAAGAATTTAAATTTGTGATTCTTTCTATTTCGTTATTTATAAAAATAAATAATAAAGAATTTTTGTCAATTAAAAAAGATAAAATAAATAAAAATATAAATAAACTTGTTAAAATTCATAATAATTTTAATGAAAGATTAAATATTTCATTTGAAGCTAATGAAGTTACATAAATAAATAGAACTAGCATACCCCCTAAAAAAATTAAGAATAAAATATAAGAAAATCAAAAAGATTTTGTTATTAATCCAGTAATTAGACAAATTAAAATAGTTTGTAATAATAAAGTTAGTCCTATAGCTAATGGATGAATTATATTAATAAATATAATTGATGTTAATAAAATTAAAGATAAAATGATAAATTGAAGAATGTCAAGAGGTAGTTTATTTAAAATATTAATTTTGGGGATTAATGAAAAAGAAATTCTTTTCTCTTGAAGTTTTAAAAGATATGTTCTTATTTTTGATTTACAAGACCAATGTTTTTATTAAACTATTAAAACTAATGATTATAATTTTATATTGATGTTTGCCTATTTTTTTATTTGTTTTAGGGTTATTTTGTTTCGTTTCAAATCGAAAACATTTACTTTCAATATTATTAAGTTTAGAGTTTATTGTGTTAATTTTATTTTTTACATTATTTTTATACTTAAATTTAATAAATTATGAAAATTATTTTAGTATAATATTTTTAACTTTTAGAGTTTGTGAAGGTGCTTTAGGTTTGTCAATTTTAGTATCAATAATTCGTACACATGGAAATGATTATTTTCAATCTTTTAGAATTATATAAATAATGTTTAAATTAATTTTTTTTATTCTGTTTTTATTACCTGTATGTTTTATTAAAAATATATATTGAATGGTTCAAATTATATTATTTTTTATTAGATTTATTTTTTTATTGAGTAATAATTTTATAAATTATTGAATAAATATTTCTGGGGTTTTAGGGTCTGATATATTATCTTATGGGTTAATTTTATTAAGATTATGAATTTGTTCATTAATATTACTGGCTAGTGAAAGTGTTAATAAATATAATAATTATAAAAATTTATTTTTGTTTAATATTGTAATTCTTTTATTATTATTAATTTTAACTTTTAGAAGTATAAGATTATTTTTATTTTATTTATTTTTTGAAAGAAGATTAATTCCTACTTTGTTTTTAATTTTAGGGTGGGGATATCAACCAGAACGTTTACAAGCAGGAATTTATTTATTATTTTATACGTTATTAGTTTCATTACCTATATTAATTGGTATTTTTTATCTTAAGTTGAAAATAGGAACAATAAATTTTTATTTAATAAATAATTATATATTTAATATAGATTTATTATATTTTTGTTTAATATTAGCTTTTTTAGTTAAAATACCTATATTTTTAGTTCATTTATGATTGCCCAAGGCTCATGTTGAAGCTCCAGTTTCAGGTTCAATAATTTTAGCAGGAATTATGTTAAAATTAGGGGGCTATGGGATATTACGAGTAATTTCTGTAATACAAATAATAAATTTAAAATATGGTTATGTTTGAGTTAGAATTAGATTAGTAGGTGGTGTTTTAGTAAGTTTAGTGTGTTTACGACAAACGGATTTAAAATCTCTTATTGCCTATTCATCAGTTGCACATATAGGGATTGTGTTAGCTGGGCTTATTACTATAAGATATTGGGGTTTAAGAGGTTCTTATAGATTAATAATTGCTCATGGATTATGTTCTTCAGGTTTATTTTGTTTAGCAAATGTTTCATATGAGCGATTAGGGAGACGAAGTTTATTAATTAACAAAGGGCTTTTAAATTTTATACCTGCAATAGCTTTTTGATGATTTCTATTAAGTTCAGCTAATATAGCTGCACCTCCTACTTTAAATTTATTAGGAGAAATTTCTTTATTAAATAGAATTGTTTCTTGATCATGAATTTCTATAATTATATTAGCTTTTTTATCTTTTTTTAGTGCGGCTTATACTCTTTATCTTTATTCTTTTAGTCAACATGGAAAAATTTTTTCAGGTATTTATTCTTTTAGAAGAGGAAAAATTCGTGAATATTTATTAATAATTTTACACTGACTGCCTCTTAATTTATTGATTATAAAAAGTGATAGATGTATATTATGATTGTATTTAAATAGTTTAATAAAAATTCTAATTTGTGGTGTTAGAGATATGAATAATTCATTTTAGATCGTGAAATATTTATCAATTTGTAGAATTAGATTTATTAATTTAATTTCTATTAGATTAACTAGTTTTTTTTTTAGTTTATACTATCTTTTAAATAATATTATTTATTTTATTGAATGGGAAGTTGTTTCGTTAAATTCTTTATCTATTGTTATAACTTTTTTATTTGATTGAATGAGTTTATTATTTATATCTTTTGTTTTAATAATTGCTTCTTTAGTAATTTATTATAGAAAGGAATATATGAGAAGAGATGAAAATATTAATCGTTTTATTATATTAGTTCTAATATTTGTTTTATCAATAATATTATTAATTATTAGACCAAATTTAATTTCAATTTTATTAGGGTGAGATGGTTTAGGGTTAGTATCTTACTGTTTAGTTATTTATTTTCAAAATATTAAATCTTATAATGCTGGCATATTAACTGCTCTTTCTAATCGAATTGGGGATGTGGCCTTATTATTAGCAATTGCATGAATATTAAATTATGGGAGATGAAATTATATCTTTTATTTAGAAATTATACAAAATGAATTTGAAATAAAATTAATTGGTGGTTTAGTAATATTAGCGGCTATAACTAAAAGAGCTCAAATTCCATTTTCTTCTTGGTTGCCTGCAGCTATGGCCGCCCCTACTCCAGTGTCAGCTTTAGTTCATTCTTCAACTTTGGTAACAGCGGGGGTTTATTTATTAATTCGATTTAATATAGTTTTAGTAGATTGCTGATTATCACAACTTTTATTACTTTTATCAGGATTAACAATATTTATAGCGGGGTTAGGGGCAAATTTTGAATTTGATTTAAAAAAAATTATTGCTCTTTCAACATTAAGTCAACTTGGTCTTATAATAAGAATTTTATCTATGGGTTTTTATAAATTAGCTATATTTCATTTATTGACACATGCTTTATTTAAAGCTTTATTATTTATGTGTGCTGGTGCTGTTATTCATAATATAAACAATAGACAAGATATCCGATTAATAGGGGGGCTAAGATTGCACATACCTTTAACTTCAGCTTGTTTTAATGTGTCAAATTTAGCTTTATGTGGGATGCCATTTTTAGCGGGGTTTTATTCAAAAGATATAATTTTAGAAACTGTGATAATTAGAAATATTAATATTTTTTCTTTCTTTTTATATTTTTTTCTACAGGTTTAACTGTATGTTATTCATTTCGATTAGTTTATTATTCAATAACAGGAGATTTAAATTGTAGAAGTTTAAATTTATTAAATGATGAAGGTTGAATTATATTGCGAGGTATATTAGGATTATTAGTAATAAGAATTGTTGGGGGTAGAATATTAAATTGATTAATTTTTCCTAGACCTTTAATGATTTGTTTGCCCTTATCAATAAAATTATTAACTTTATTTGTTTGTGTTATTGGGGGAATTTCAGGGTATATAATTTCTATATTTAAGTTATACAGAATAAATAAATCTTTATTATTTTATCATTGATCTTATTTTTTAGGTTCTATATGATTTATGCCTTATATAAGAACTTATGGAATTTTATTTTATCCTTTAAATTTAGGTCAAATTGTTATTAAAAGATTTGATCAAGGTTGATCAGAATATTTAGGTGGACAAAATTTATATAAAAAATTAACAAATTATTCACAATTGTTAACTTTTGTTCATAATAATAATTTAAAAATTTATTTACTTTTATTTGTTTTATGGATTATAATTTTATTTAGATTTTTAATTTTCTATTCAAATAGCTTATATTTAGAGTGTAACACTGAAGATGTTGAGGAGATTAATTAATCTTTGAATATAGTGAATTAATTTTAGTAATTTATAAAAATTAATTTATTTTATTTTTACAATGAAAATGTAAAGTTTTTTTTAAACTATATAAATAGAAGTATAAATGGATTTTAACCATTAAAAGAAAAAAGTTAGCAGCTTTTACTTGAACACCATACTTCTTTAATTGGAAAATTATTTCAGTTCTATCATTAACAGTGATAAGCCTCTATTTTGGCTTCAATTAATAGAATAAGGGTAAATTTACCTAAGATTAGGTCGAAACTAATTGCAATTTATCGCTTCATATTCATTTAAGACAGATTGCTTATACAATACTTTTTGAATGCAAATCAAATGTTATAATTAACTACAGTCCTTTAATGTGATCAATTTAATATACCTTGATTTCATTCATGGTATAACCCAATTAATAAAATTAAAATAAAGATTACTGAGGTAGAAGTTCAAATAATTAAATTTGATATTTTAAAAATAATAATTATAGGAAGAATTAATGCAATTTCTACATCAAAAATTAAAAAAATAATTGTGATTAAAAAAAATCGCAAAGAAAATGGTAAACGTGATGATGATTTAGGGTCAAATCCGCATTCAAACGGGGATCTTTTTTCTCGATCTGTAAAAGATTTTTTAGATAAAATTGAAGCTAATATTATAATAAATGTTGATATAATTAAAATGATGAATATAATTAAAAATATAGAAAAAATTATCTATACTATTAATTAATAGACCTTTTGATTGGAAGTCAAATATACTTTTATACTATATAGATAATAAATTTTTATCCTCCTCATCAATAAATTGTAATATATAAGAATAATCAAACAACATCGACAAAATGTCAGTATCATGCAGCTGCTTCAAATCCAAAATGATGGGTTTTAGAGAAATGATTATTAATATGGCGGAAAAGACAAACTAATAAAAAAGTAGTTCCAATTAATACATGAATTCCATGAAATCCAGTTGCTATAAAAAATGTTGACCCATAAACAGAATCAGCAATTGTAAAGGGGGCTTCAATATATTCGTATGCTTGAAGAATAGTGAAATAAATTCCTAAGAGTACTGTAAAAAATAATCCTTGTGTGGTTTGTGTGTGATTATTTTCTATTAAGCTATGGTGAGCTCAAGTAACTGTTACTCCTGAAGCTAATAAAATAGCAGTATTTAATAGAGGAATTTGAAAAGGATTAAAAGAAATGATTCCTATAGGGGGTCATGAAGCTCCTAATTCAATTGCAGGGGATAAACTTCTATGAAAAAAAGCTCAAAAAAATCTCACGAAAAATAAAATTTCTGATAAGATAAATAAGATTATTCCTCATCGTAAACCAATTGTTACAGCATAGGTATGAAGACCTTGATATGTCCCTTCACGTGATACATCTCGTCATCATTGATAAACTGTTATAATAGTAATAATATTTCCTAAAAAAAATAAAGAGGGGTCATATTGGTGAAATCATTTAATTATACCTGAAACAGTTGTTATAGCTCCAATTGCACCTGTTAAAGGTCAAGGGCTATAATCTACTAAATGAAAGGGGTGATTTGAATGTGTAGACATTAATTAAATTTTAATTAATTTACTTCTCTAGAATAAAGGGTACTTAATACTGCAAAAACATAAGATTGAATTATAGCTACTGCTGATTCAAGGACTAAAAGAGCAATTTGACCAATTAATAAAAAAGTTACTAAAAAATATGATATTGAGGGACCGGTATTTCCTAAAAGTGTTAAAAGTAAGTGACCGGCAATTATATTTGCAGTTAATCGAACTGCCAATGTTCCAGGTCGAATTACATTTCTAATAGTTTCAATACATACTATAAATGGTATAAGAATAGCGGGCGTTCCTTGGGGAACTAGATGAGCAAATATATGTTGAGTGTGATTAATTCACCCATAAATTATAAAAGATAATCATAAAGGTAAAGCTAAAGTTAAAGTTAAAGTTAAATGGCTTGTTCTTGTAAAGATATAAGGAAATAAGCCTATAAAATTATTAAATAAAATTAATGAAAATAAAGAGATAAAAATAAATGTTGAACCATTATGACTTGTTGGTCCTAATAAAGTTTTAAATTCTTTATGAAGAGTTAATAAAATTGAATTTCAAAAAATATTATATCGTGAAGGTATTAATCAATAAATTGAAGGAATTAATAAAAGACCAATAAATGTGCTTATTCAATTTAATGACATATTAAAACAAGCAGTTGGATCAAATACAGAAAATAGATTTGTTATCATTTTCAATTTATAGAATTTAAATTAATATTTTTTAAATTCTTTGATTTAGGAGAAGAAGGCATATAAGCATAATAATTAAATGAACAAAATAATACAAAAGTAACAGAAAAAATAAAAAATAATGTTAGTCATTTGATAGGGGCTATTTGTGGAATTAAAAAATATTAAGAATTTAATAATTTTAGTTTGACATACTAATGTTATATTTTAACTAATTTTTTTTTCATTAGAAGTAATTGCTAATTTACTATAAAATGGTTTAAGAGACCAGTACTTGCTTTCAGTCATCTAATGAAGAATTTCTTCTAGAATTAATTCAATTAATAAAATAATTTACGGGAACACTTTCAATTACAATCGGCATAAATCTATGATTGGCCCCACAAATTTCTGAGCATTGTCCATAAAATAATCCTGGGCGGTTTAAAAAAAAATTAGTTTGGTTTAATCGTCCAGGGGTTCCATCAACTTTTACTCCTAAAGCAGGAATTGTTCATGAATGAATTACATCCGCTGCTGTCACTAATACTCGAATTTGTGAATTTATAGGTAAAATAATACGGTTATCTACATCTAAAAGACGAAATCCGTCATTAGAAAGTTCATTTGTAGGAATTATATATGAATCAAATTCAATATTATTGAAATCTGAATATTCATATCTTCAGTATCATTGATGACCAATTCTTTTTAATGTTACTGAGGGTTCGTTAATTTCATCTAAAAGGTATAGAAGACGAAGAGAAGGAAAAGCAATGAAAAGGAGAATGATTGCGGGTAAAATTGTTCAAATTATTTCAATTAATTGCCCATGAAGTAGAAATCGGTTAATGTAAGAATTAAAAAATAATATAAATATTAAATAACCTACTAAAATTGTAATTATAACAAGAATTAATAAAGCGTGATCATGAAAAAAAATCAATTGTTCTATTAAAGGAGAAGCTCTATCTTGGAGTCCTAAATTTGCTCATGTTGACATTTATAATTTTCTAATAAAAGTAAAATACTTTATATATGAAGCTTAAATCCATTGCACTAATCTGCCATATTAGAAATTAATTAGTAAGAAGAGGTAGTTCAGAATATCTATGTTCTGCTGGTGGTGTATTTTGATATCATTCAATAGAAGAACTTAATTGAGTTGGATAAATTACTTGTCGTTGAGAAATTAGACTTTCTCAGATAATAAAAAAAAGAAAATAATTCCAAGAAGTGAAATTGTTGAACCGATAGTTGAAATTACATTTCATGTTGTATAAGCGTCTGGATAATCTGAGTATCGTCGCGGTATTCCAGCTAATCCGAGAAAATGTTGAGGAAAAAATGTTAAATTTACTCCAATAAATATAATAATAAATTGGCTTTTTAATCATTTATTATTTATTGTAAGTCCGGTAAATAAGGGGTATCAATGGATAAACCCTGCTATAATAGCAAATACCGCACCTATAGATAAAACATAGTGAAAATGAGCGACAACATAATATGTGTCATGTAAAATAATATCAATTGAAGAATTTGCTAAAACAACTCCTGTTAATCCTCCTACTGTAAATAAAAATACAAATCCTAATGCTCATAAAATAGCTGGGGAATAGGAAAGTTGAGTTCCGTGTAATGTAGCTAATCATCTAAAAATTTTAATACCTGTAGGAACTGCAATAATTATAGTTGCTGATGTAAAATAAGCTCGTGTGTCTACGTCTATCCCAACTGTAAATATGTGATGAGCTCAAACAATAAAACCTAATAATCCAATTGCTAGTATAGCATAAATTATTCCTAAAGACCCGAAAGTTTCCTTTTTCCCTGATTCTTGTCTAATAATGTGAGAAATTATCCCAAATCCTGGTAAAATTAAAATATAAACTTCTGGGTGTCCAAAAAATCAAAATAAATGTTGGTATAAAATTGGATCTCCTCCTCCAGCGGGGTCAAAAAATGAGGTATTTAAATTTCGATCAGTTAAAAGTATAGTGATTGCTCCGGCTAAAACTGGGAGAGAAAGAAGTAATAATAAGGCTGTAATTACTACGGATCATACGAATAAAGGTATTCGATCTAATGAAATTCCAGATGATCGTATATTAATTACTGTTGTAATAAAATTTACTGCCCCTAAAATTGAAGAAATTCCGGCTAAGTGTAAGGAAAAAATAGCTAAATCCACCGAAGCTCCTCCGTGGGCGATTCCTGCTGATAAAGGGGGGTAAACTGTTCATCCAGTTCCAGCTCCATTTTCCACTATACTGCTTACCAATAAAAGAGTAAGAGCTGGGGGGAGCAGTCAGAAACTTATATTATTTATTCGTGGGAATGCCATATCAGGGGCTCCTAATATTAATGGAACTAATCAATTTCCAAATCCACCAATTATAATAGGTATTACTATAAAAAAAATTATTACAAAAGCGTGTGCAGTAACAATAACATTATAAATTTGGTCATCTCCAATTAAAGCTCCTGGGTGTCCTAATTCTGCTCGAATTAAAATTCTTAAAGAAGTTCCCACTATCCCAGCTCATGCACCAAAGATAAAGTATAAAGTTCCAATATCTTTATGATTTGTTGAAAATAATCATTGTCGCGATTAAGTGGCTGAATTTAGGCGATAGATTGTAAATCTATTTATAAGAAATATAATTCTTCTTAATCAATAAGGTCTTATAGTCAATAATGATATCAAACTGCAATTTTGAAGGAGTAATAAATTACTAAGACTTAAAGGAATTTCCTATATTTATAGCTTTGAAGGCTATTAGTTTATTTAACTTAAAGCCTTATAATATTATATAAATTATAGAAATTAAAAATAAACCAAAAATTGAAAAAAAGGAAAAAATTAAGTATAAATTTATATTTTGCTTATTATAATTAAAATTTAAAATTCAATTAATTTCTCTGTAATTTAGTATAAAAGCTGAGTAACAAATTCGTAGGTAAAAAAATAATGTAATTAAAGTAGTCATTATTAAAATAGTTAATAATAAATATTGATTAGAAAATGTTATTTGTTGAATTACAATTCATTTTGGGAAAAATCCTAGAAAGGGGGGGCCCCCTAAAGATAAAAAATTAAAAAATAATGTAAATTTCAAATTTTTTCTTGGAATAAATCACGAAAAAAGTTGATTTAAATGAAATAATTTAAAATTATTAAATATAAAAATTAAAATGAAAGTTAAAAATGAATAAAAAATAAAATAAATCAATCAAATTATTTCATTAATTATTAAAGCTCTTAATATTCATCCTAAATGATTAATAGAAGAATAAGCTATTAATTTACGAAGGGAAGTTTGATTAAGTCCTCCTAATGCTCCAATTGTTGCAGAAAGAATAATTCTAAAAATTATTAAATTATTTAAATTTAAATAAGAAATTAATATCAATGGGGCAATTTTTTGTCAAGTTATTAAAAGAAGAGCGTTTATTCATGTTAATCCTTCTATTAAATTAGGAAATCAGAAATGAAACGGGGCTGCTCCTCTTTTCAGCAGTAATGTGGAGATTATAATAGATGAAAAGAATGACTCTCTAATTTCTATATTTACATTATTTTTTATTATTATTAAAATTACGGAAAATAATAAAACTGTAGAGGCTAAGGCTTGGGTAATAAAATATTTTAAAGAAGCTTCAGAAGATCTAAAATTATTTGTTTCTCTTAAAAGGGGAATAAAAGATAACAAATTGATTTCTAAACCTATTCAAGCTCCTAACCATGAATTAGCTGTAACAGTAATTAAAGTCCCTATAATTATTATTGTTAAAAATAAAATTTTCGAAGATTGATTAAAAATTAAAAAGAAAAGGATTATAACCTCTTTATAAGGGGGTATGAACCCAATAGCTTAATTAGCTTATCTTTTTTATATTTTGGTGTGAAGGCACAAAAGTTTTTAGATACTTTTAGAAATAGTTTAATTTATTAAATATAAAATTATACTTTTAGTA
>JAECWN010000367.1:0-76974 GCA_018150725.1 Drosophila quadrilineata
CAAAGAATTCAGCTTTTTTTAAAATGCCAATTTTTACAATTTTTCACCTTTTTAGGCCTTATTTTCTAAAATATTGATTCAAATCGACTTCGGTAAAGTGATTTTATATAGAGTTGCCAGAATGTACTTTTTTCAAATAAAGTTGCAATTGAACCTTTTTGAAAAAGTTATGGGTTATTTAAGTTTCCAAAGAATTTTTTCTTTTATTAAAAATGCCAATTTTTTAATTTTTAACCTTTTAGGCCATATTTTCTAAAATATTGATTCAAATCGACTTCGGTAAAGTGATTTATATATATTGAGATGCAAGAAATTTACTTTTCAAATAAAGTTGCAGTTGAACCTTTTTTGAAAGAGTTATGGGTTATTAAAGTTTCCAAAGAATTTTGCTTTTTTAAAAATGCCAATTTTTTAATTTTTTCACCAATTTTGGCCATATTTTCTAAATATTGATTCAAATCGACTTCGGTAAAGTGATTTTATATATTCAGATGCCAGAAATTTACTTTTTAAATTAAATTGCAATTGAACCTATTTTGAAAGAGTTATGGGTTATTAAAGTTTCCAAAGAATTTAGCTTTTTAAAAATGCCAATATTTATAATTTTTTCACCTTTTAGGCCATATTTTCTAAAATATTGATTCAAATCGACTTCGGTAAAGTGATTTATATATATTCAGATGCCAGAAATGTACTTTTACAAATAGAGTTGTAATTCAACCTCTTTTAAAAGAGTTATAGGTTATTAAAGTTTCCAAAGAATTTAGCTTTTTTAAAAATGCCAATTTTTATAATTTTTACCTTTTTGGCCTTATTTTCTAAAATATTGATTCAAATCGACTTCGGTAAAGTGATTTATATATATAGAGATGCCAGAAATGTACTTTTTCAAATAAAGTTGCAATTGAACCTTTTTTGAAAAAGTTATGGGTTATTTAAGTTTCCAAAGAATTTTTCTTTATTAAAAATGCCAATTTTTTTTCATTTTCCTTTTTGGACATATTTTCTAAAATATTAATTCAAATTGACTTTGGTAAAGTGATTTATATATATTGAGATGCCAAAAATTTACTTTTCAAATTAAGTTGCAGTTGAACCTTTTTGAAAGAGTTATGGGTTATTAAAGTTTCCAAAGAATTTAGCTTTTTTAAAAATGCCAATTTTTTTAATTTTTTCATCTCTTTGGCCATATTTTCTAAAATATTGATTCAAATCGACTTCGGTAAAGTGATTTATATATATTCAGATGCCAGAAATGTACTTTTATAAAAAAGTTGCAATTGAACCTATTTTGAAAGAGTTATGGGTTATTAAAGTTTCCAAATAATTTTGCTTTTTTTAAAAATGCCAATTTTTTTCATTTTTTCACCTTTTTGGCCATATTTTCTAAAATATTGATTCAAATCGACTTCGGTAAAGTGATTTATATATAATTAGATGCCAGAAATGTAATTTTCAAATAAGTTGCAGTTGAACATTTTTTTGAAAGAGTTATGGGTTATTAAAGTTTCCAAGAATTTAGCTTTTTAAAAATGCCAATATTCATAATTTTTTTCACCTTTTAGGCCATATTTCTAAAATATTGATTCAAATCGACTTCGGTAAAGTGATTTTATATATATTCAGATGCCAAATGTACTTTTACAAATAAAGTTGTAATTCAACCTCTTTTAAAAGAGTTATAGGTTGTTAAAGTTTCCAAAGAATTCAGCTTTTAAAAATGCCAATTTTTATAATTCTTTTTCACCTTTTAGGCCTTTTTTTCTAAAATATTGATTCAAATCGACTTCGGTAAAGTGATTTATATATATTGAGATGCCAGAAATGTACTTTTTCAAATAAGAGTTGCAATTGAACCTTTTTTTGAAAAAGTTATGGGTTATTTAAGTTTCCAAAGAATTTTCTTTATTAAAAATGCCAATTTTTTTTCATTTTTCACCTTTTTTGGACATATTTTTCTAAAATATTAATTCAAATCGACTTCGGTAAAAGTGATTTATATATATTGAAATGCAAGAAATTTACTTTTCAAATTAAGTTGCAGTTGAACCTTTTTTGAAAGAGTTATGGGTTATTAAAGTTTTCAAAGAATTTTTGCTTTTTAAAAATGAAAATTTTTTTAATTTTTTCATCTCTTTTGGCCATATTTTCTAAAATATTGATTCAAATCGACATCGGTAAAGTGATTTTATATATATTGGAGATGCCAGAAATTTACTTTTTAAATTTAAATTGCAATTGAACCTATTTTAAAAGAGTTATAGGTTATTAAAGTTTCCAAAGAATTTAGCTTTTTTAAAAATGCCAATTTTTATAATTTTTTCACCTTTTAGGCCTTATTTTCTAAAATATTGATTCAAATCGACTTCGGTAAAGTGATTTATATATATTGAGATGCCACCAAATGTACTTTCACAAATAAAGTTGCAATTGAACCTTTTTGAAAGAGTTATGGGTTATTTCAGATGGCAAAGAATTTTCTTTATAAAAATGCCAATTTTTTCATTTTTCACCTTTTTTGGACATATTTTCTAAAATATTAATTCAAATCGACTTCGGTAAAAGTGAATTATATATATTCAGATGCCAGAAATGTACTTTTATAAAAAAATTGCAATTGAACCTATTTTGAAAGAGTTATAGGTTATTAAAGTTTCCAAAGAATTTAGTTTTTTAAAAATGCCAATTTTTATAATTTTTTCACCTTGTAGGCCTTATTTTCTAAAATATTGATTCAAATCGAATTCGGTAAAGTGATTTATATATATAGAGATGCCAGAAATGTATTTTTCAAATAAAGTTGCAATTGAACCTTTTTTGAAAAAGTTATGGGTTATTTAGGTTTCCAAAGAATTTTCTTTATTAAAAATGCCAATTTTTTTTCATTTTTCACCTTTTTTTTTTTTTTAGGACATATTTTCTAAAATATTAATTCAAATCGACTTTTAGTAAAGTGATTTATATATATTGAGATGCAAGAAATTTACTTTTCAAATTAAGTTGCAGTTGAACCTTTTTCGAAAGAGTTATGGGTTATTAAAGTTTCCAAAGAATTTTGCTTTTTTGAAAATGACAATTTTTTTAATTTTTTCATCTCTTTGGCCATATTTTCTAAAATATTGATTCAAATCGACTTCGGTAAAGTGATTTATATATATTCAGATGCCAGAAATGTACTTTTAAAAAAATTGCAATTGAACCTATTTTGAAAGAGTTATGGGTTATTGTGTTTCCAAAGAATTTTGCTTTTTAAAAAAGCCAATTTTTTCATTTTTCACCTTTTTGGACATATTTTCTAAAATATTAATTCAAATCGACTCCTGTAAAGTGATTTATATATAATTGGATGCCAGAAATGTAATTTCCGAAATTAAGTTGCAGTTGAACCTTTTTTGAAAGAGTTATGGGTTATTAAAGTTTCCAAAGAATTTAGCTTTTTAAAAATGCCAATATTTATAATTTTTTTTTTTCACCTTTTAGGCCATATTTCTAAAATATTGATTCAAATCGACTTCGGTAAAGTGATTTATATATATTCAGATGCCAGAAATGTACTTTTACAAATAAAGTTGTAATTCAACTTTTTTAAAAGAGTTATAGGTTATTAAAGTTTCCAAAGAGATTCAGCTTTTTTAAAATGCCAATTTTTATAATTTTATCACCTTTTAGGCCTTATTTTCTAAAATATTGATTCAAATCGACTTCGGTAAAGTGATTTATATATATAGAGTTGCCAGAAATGTACTTTTTCAAATAAAGTTGCAATTGAACCTTTTTGAAAAAGTTATGGGTTACCAGCCCCAAGTTTCCAAAGAATTTTTCTTTATTAAAAATGCCAATTTTTATAATTTTTTAAGCTTTTAGGCCATATTTTCTAAAATATTGATTCAAATCGACTTCGGTAAAGTGATTTATATATATTGAGATGCCAGAAATTTACTTTTCAAACAAAGTTGCAGTTGAACCTTTTTTGAAAGAGTTATGGGTTATTAAAGTTTCCAAAGAATTTTGCTTTTTTAAAAATGCCAATTTTTTTAATTTTTTCATCATTTTGGCCATATTTTCTAAAATATTGAATCAAATCGACTTCGGTAAAGTGATTTATATATATTGAGATGCCAGAAATTTACTTTTTAAATTAAATTGCAATTGAACCTATTTTGAAAGAGTTATGGGTTATTAAAGTTTCCAAAGAATTTAGCTTTTTAAAAATGCCAATATTTATAATTTTTTCACCTTTTAGGCCATATTTCTAAAATATTGATTCAAATCGACTTCGGTAAAGTGATTTATATATATTCAGATGCCAGAAATGTACTTTTATAAAAAAATTGCAATTGAACCTATTTTGAAAGAGTTATGGGTTATTAAAGTTTCCAAATAATTTTGCTTTTTTAAAAATGCCAATTTTTTTCATTTTTCACCTTTTTTGACATATTTTTCTAAAATATTAATTCAAATCGACTTCGGTAAAGTGGTTTATATATAATTAGATGCCAGAAATGTAATTTCTGAAATTAAGTTGCAGTTGAACATTTTTTGAAAGAGTTATGGGTTATTAAAGTTTCCAAAGAATTTAGCTTTTTAAAAATGCCAATATTTATAATTTTTTCACCTTTTAGGCCATATTTCTAAAATATTGATTCAAATCGACTTCGGTAAAGTGATTTATATATATTCAGATGCCAGAAATGTACTTTTACAAATAAAGTTGTAATTCAACCTCTTTTAAAAGAGTTATAGGTTATTAAAGTTTCCAAAGAGAATCCAGCTTTTTTAAAAATGCCAATTTTTGGCAATTTTTTCACCCTTTTAGGCCTTATTTTCTAAAATATTGATTCAAATCGACTTCGGTAAAGTGATTTATATATATAGAGTTGCCAGAAATGTACTTTTTCAAATAAAGTTGCAATTGAACCTTTTGAAAAAAAGTTATGGGTTATTTAAGTTTCCAAGAGAATTTTTCTTTATTAAAAATGCCAATTTTTTCATTTTTCACCTTTTTTGGACATATTTTCTAAAATATTAATTCAAATCGACTTCGGTAAAGTGATTTATATATATTGAGATGCAAGAAATTTACTTTTCAAATTAAGTTGCAGTTGAACCTTTTTTGAAAGAGTTATGGGTTATTAAAGTTTCCAAAGAATTTTGCTTTTTTAAAAATGCCAATTTTTTTAATTTTTTCATCATTTTGGCCATATTTTCTAAAATATTGATTCAAATCGACATCGGTAAAGTGATTTATATATATTGAGATGCCCAGAAATTTACTTTTAAATTAAATTGCAATTGAACCTATTTTAAAAGAGTTATAGGTTATTAAAGTTTCCAAAGAATTTAGCTTTTTAAAAATGCCAATTTTTATAATTTTTTCACCGCTTTTAGGCCTTATTTTCTAAAATATTGATTCAAATCGACTTCGGTAAAGTGATTTATATATATTGAGATGCCACAAATGTACTTTCACAAATAAAGTTGCAATTGAACCTTTTTTGAAAGAGTTATGGGTTATTTCAGATTGCAAAGAATTTTCTTTTTAAAAATGCCAATTTTTTCATTCTTTTTCACCTTTTTTGGACATATTTTCTAAAATATTAATTCAAATCGACTTCGGTAAAGTGAATTATATATAATTAGATGCCAGAAATGTAATTTCGAAATTAAGTTGCAGTTGAACATTTTTTTGAAAGAGTTATGGGTTATTAAAGTTTCCAAAGAATTTTGCTTTTTTAAAAATGCCAATTTTTATAATTTTTTCACCTTTTAGGCCATATTTTCTAAAATATTGATTCAAATCGACTTCGGTAAAGTGATTTATATATATTGAGATGCAAGAAATTTACTTCCAAATGAAGTTGCAGTTGAACCTTTTTGAAAGAGTTATGGGTTATTAAAGTTTCCAAAGAATTTTTGCTTTTTGAAAAAGGCCAATTTTTTTAACTTTTTCTTCACATTTTGGCCATATTTTCTAAAATATTGATTCAAATCGACTTCGGTAAAAGTGATTTTATATATTATTAAGATGCCAGAAATGTACTTTTATAAAAAAGGCAATGAACAATTTAGTTGCATTGACATATTTTGAAAGAGTTATGGGTTATTAAAGTTTCCAAAGAATTCAGCTTTTTTAAAAATGCCAATTTTTATAATTTTTCATTCTTTTAGGCGATAATTTCTAAAATATTGATTCAAATCGACTTCGGTAAAGTGATTTATATATATTAAGATGCAAGAAATTTACTTTCCAAATGAAGTTGCAGATGAACCTTTTTTGAAAGAGTTATGGGTTATAAAGTTTCCAAAGAATTTTGCCTTTTTAAAAAGGCCAATTTTTTTAACTTTTTCATCATTTTGGAAATATTTTCTAAAATATTGATTCAAATCGACTTCGGTAAAGTGATTTATATATATTAAGATGCCAGAAATGTACTTTTATAAAAAAGTTGCAATTGAACCTTTTTTGAAAAAGTTATGGGTTATTTAAGTTTCCAAAGAATTTTTCTTTATTAAAAATGCCAATTTTTTTCATTTTTCACCTTTTTGTACATATTTTCTAAAATATTAATTCAAATCGACTTCGGTAAAGTGATTTATATATATTGAGATGCAAGAAATTTACTTTTCAAATTAAGTTGCAGTTGAACCTTTTTTGAAAGAGTTATGGGTTATTAAAGTTTTTCCAAAGAATTTTGCTTTTATAAAAATGCCAATTTTTTTAATTTTTCATCATTTTGGCCATATTTCTAAAATATTGATTCAAATCGACTTCGGTAAAGTGATTTATATATATTGAGATGCAAGAAATTTACTTTTTAAATTAAATTGCAATTGAACCTATTTTAAAAGAGTTATAGGTTATTAAAGTTTCCAAAGAATTTAGCTTTTTAAAAATGCCAATTTTTATAATTTTTTCACCTTTTAGGCCTTATTTTCTAAAATATTGATTCAAATCGACTTCGGTAAAGTGATTTATATATATTGGAGATGCCACCAAATGTACTTCTCCAAATTAAGTTGCAATTGAACCTTTTTTGAAAGAGTTATGGGTTATTTCAGATTCCAAAGAATTTTCTTTTATTAAAAAAATGCCAATTTTTTTTCATTTTTCACCTTTTTGGACATATTTTCTAAAAATATTAATTCAAATCGACTTCGGTAAAGTGATTTATATATAATTAGATGCCAGAAATGTAATTTCGAAATTAAGTTGCAGTTGAACATTTTTTTTGAAAGAGTTATGGGTTATTAAAGTTTCCAAAGAATTTTGTGTTTTTTTAAAATGTCAATTTTTTAACTCGTTTCACCTTTAGGCCATATTTTCTAAAATATTGATTCAAATCGACTTCGGTAAAGTGATTTATATATATTGAGATGCAAGAAATTTACTTTCCAAATGAAGTTGCAGTTGAACCTTTTTAAAAGAGTTATGGGTTATTGTGTTTCCAAAGAATTTTGCTTTTTTAAAAGGCCAATTTTTTTTTTTTCATTTTTCTCATTTTGGCCATATTTTCTAAAATATTGATTCAAATCGACTTCGGTAAAGTGATTTATATATATTAAGATGCCAGAAATGTACTTTTATAAAAAAGTTGCGAATTGAACCATTTTTGAGAAGAGTTATGGGTTATTAAAGTTTCCAAAGAATTTAGCTTTTTAAAAATGCCAATTTTTATAATTTTTTCACCGTTTAGGCGATAATTTCTAAAATATTGATTCAAATCGACTTCGGTAAAGTGATTTATATATATTGAGATGCAAGAAATTTACTTTCCAAATGAAGTTGCAGATGAACCTTTTTGAAAGAGTTATGGGTTATTAAAGTTTCCAAAGAATTTTGCTTTTTTAAAAAGGCCAATTTTTTTAATTTTTTCATCATTTTGGCCATATTTTCTAAAATATTGATTCAAATCGACTTCGGTAAAGTGATTTATATATATTAAGATGCCAGAAATGTACTTTTATAAAAGTTGCAATTGAACATATTTTGAAAGAGTTATGGGTTATTAAAGTTTCCAAAGAATTTTGCTTTTTTAAAAATGCCAATTTTTATAAGTTTTCCAACTTTTTAGGCCATATTTTCTAAAATATTGATTCAAATCGACTTTGGTAAAGTGATTTATATATATTCAGATGCCAAAAATGTACTTTTATAAAAAAGTTGCAATTGAACATATTTTGAAAGAGTTATGGGTTATTAAAGTTTCCAAAGAATTTAGCTTTTTTAAAAATGCCAATTTTTATAATTTTTTCACCTTTTAGGCGATAATTTCTAAAATATTGATTCAAATCGACTTCGGTAAAGTGATTTTTATATATTGAGATGCAAGAAATTTACTTTCCAAATGAAGTTGCAGATGAACCTTTTTTGACAGAGTTATGGGTTATTAAAGTTTTCAAAGAATTTTGCTTTTTAAAAAGGCCAATTTTTTTTAACCTTTTAATCATTTTGGCCATATTTTCTAAAATATTGATTCAAATCGACTTCGGTAAAGTGATTTATATATATTAAGATGCCAGAAATGTACTTTTATAAAAAAGTTGCAATTGAACCTTTTTTGAAAAAGTTATGGGTTATTTAAGTTTCCAAAGAATTTTTCTTTATTAAAAATGCCAATTTTTTTCATTTTTCACCTTTTTGGACATATTTTCTAAAATATTAATTCAAATCGACTTCGGTAAAGTGATTTATATATATTGAGATGCAAGAAATTTACTTTTCAAATTAAGTTGCAGTTGAACCTTTTTTGAAAGAGTTATGGGTTATTAAAGTTTCCAAAGAATTTTGCTTTTTTAAAAATGCCAATTTTTTTAATTTTTTCATCATTTTGGGCATATTTCTAAAATATTGAGTCAAATCGACTTCGGTAAAGTGATTTATATATATTGAGATGCAAGAAATTTACTTTTTAAATTAAATTGCAATTGAACCTATTTTAAAAGAGTTATAGGTTATTAAAGTTTCCAAAGAATTTAGCTTTTTTAAAAATGCCAATTTTTATAATTTTTTCACCTTTTAGGCCTTATTTTCTAAAATATTGATTCAAATCGACTTCGGTAAAGTGATTTATATATATTGAGATGCCACAAATGTACTTTCACAAATTAAGTTGCAATTGAACCTTTTTTGAAAGAGTTATGGGTTATTTCAGATTCCAAAGAATTTTCTTTATTAAAAATGCCAATTTTTTTCTTTTTTACTTTTTTGGACATATTTTCTAAAATATTAATTCAAATCGACTTCGGTAAAGTGATTTATATATAATTAGATGCCAGAAATGTAATTTTTGAAATTAAGTTGCAGTTGAACATTTTTTTGAAAGAGTTATGGGTTATTAAAGTTTCCAAAGAATTTTGCTTTTTTAAAAATGCCAATTTTTATAATTTTTTCACCTTTTAGGCCATATTTTCTAAAATATTGATTCAAATCGACTTCGGTAAAGTGATTTATATATATTGAGATGCAAGAAATTTACTTTCCAAATGAAGTTGCAGTTGAACCTTTTTTGAAAGAGTTATGGGTTATTAAAGTTTCCAAAGAATTTTGCTTTTTAAAAAGGTCAATTTTTTAACTTTTTCATCATTTTGGCCATATTTTCTAAAATATTGATTCAAATCGACTTCGGTAAAGTGATTTATATATATTGAGATGCCAGAAATGTACTTTTAATAAAAGTTGCAATTGAACATATTTTGAAAGAGTTATGGGTTATTAAAGTTTCCAAAGAATTTAGCTTTTTTAAAAATGCCAATTTTTATAATTTTTCCACCTTTTAGGCCATATTTTTTAAAATATTGATTCAAATCGACTTCGGTTAAGTGATTTATATATATTCAGATGCCAGAAATGTACTTTTATAAAAAAATGCAATTGAACCTATTTTGAAAGAGTTATGGGTTATTAAAGTTTCCAAAGAATTTAGCTTTTTAAAAATGCCAATTTTTTAAATTTTTCACCTTTAAGGCCATATTTGCTAAAATATTGATTCAAATCGACTTCGGTAAAGTGATTTATATATATTGAGATGCAAGAAATTTACTTTCCAAATTAAGTTGCAGTTGAACCTTTTTTGAAAGAGTTATGGGTTATTAAATTTTCCAAAGAATTTTGCTTTTTTAAAAATGCCAATTTTTTTAACTTTTTCATCATTTTGCCCATATTTTCTAAAATATAGATTCAAATCGACTTTGGTAAAGTGATTTATATATATTCAGATGCCAAAAATGTACTTTTTCAAATAAAGTTGCAATTGAACCTTTTTTGAAAGAGTTATGGGTTATTTAAGTTTCCAAAGAATTTTTCTTTATTAAAAATGCCAATTTTTTTCATTTTTCACCTTTTTGGACATATTTTCTAAAATATTAATTCAAATCGCCTTCGGTAAAGTGATTTATATATATTGAGATGCAAGAAATTTACTTTTTAAATTAAGTTGCAGTTAAACTTTTTTTGAAAGAGTTATTGGTTATTAAAGTTTCCAAAGAATTTTGCTTTTTTAAAAATGCCAATTTTTTTAATTTTTTCACCTTTTAGGCCATATTTTCTAAAATATTAAAATATTCGAATCGACTTCGGTAAAGTGATTTATATATATTGAGATGCCAGAAATTTACTTTTTAAATTAAATTGCAATTGAACGTATTTTGAAAGAGTTATGGGTTATTAAAGTTTCCAAAGAATTTAGCTTTTTAAAAATGCCAATATTTATAATTTTTTCACCTTTTAGGCCATATTTCTAAAATATTGATTCAAATCGACTTCGGTAAAGTGATTTATATATATTGAGATGCTACAAATGTACTTTTACAAATAAAGTTGTAATTCAACCTCTTTTAAAAGAGTTATAGGTAATTAAAGTTTCCAAAGAATTTACCTTTTTTAAAAATGCCAATTTTTATAATTTTTTCATCTTTTAGGCCTTATTTTCTAAAATATTGATTCAAATCGACTTCGGTAAAGTGATTTATATATATTCAGATGCCAAAAATGTACTTTTTCAAATAAAGTTGCAATTGAACCTTTTTTGAAAAAGTTATGGGTTATTTAAGTTTCCAAAGAATTTTTCTTTATTAAAAATGCCAATTTTTTTCATTTTTTCATCTCTTTGGCCATATTTTCTAAAATATTGATTCAAATCGACTTCGGTAAAGGTGATTTATATATATTCAGATGCCAGAAATGTACTTTTTCAAATAAAGTTGCAATTGAACCTTTTTTGAAAGAGTTATGGGTTATTTAAGTTTCCAAAGAATTTTTCTTTATTAAAAATGCCAATTTTTTTCATTTTTCACCTTTTTGGACATATTTTCTAAAATATTAATTCAAATCGACTTCGGTAAAGTGATTTATATATATTGAGATCCAAGAAATTTACTTTTTTTTAAATTAAATTGCAGTTGAACCCTTTTTTGAAAGAGTTATGGGTTATTAAAGTTTCCAAAGAATTTTGCTTTTTTAAAAATGCCAATTTTTTTAATTTTTTCATCTCTTTGGCTATATTTTCTAAAATATTGATTCAAATCGACTTCGGTAAAGTGATTTATATATATTCAGATGCCAGAAATGTACTTTTATAAAAAAATTGCAATTGAACCTATTTTGAAAGAGTTATGGGTTATTAAAGTTTCCAAAGAATTTTGCTTTTTTAAAAATGACAATTTTTTTAATTTTTTCATCTCTTTGGCCATATTTTCTAATATATTGATTCAAATCGACTTCGGTAAAGTGATTTATATAAATTCAGATGCCAGAAATGTACTTTTATAAAAAAGTTGCAATTGAACCTATTTTGAAAGAGTTATGGGTTATTAAAGTTTCCAAAGAATTTAGCTTTTTTAAAAATGCCAATTTTTATAATTTTTTCACCTTTAGGCCATATTTTCTAAAATATTGATTCAAATCGACTTCGGTAAAGTGATTTATATATATTCAGATGCCAGAAATGTACTTTATCAAATAAAGTTGCAATTGAACCTATTTTGAAAGAGTTATGGGTTATTAAAGTTTCCAAAGAATTTAGCTTTTTTAAAAATGCCAATTTTTATAATTTTTTCACCTTTTAGGCCATATTTTCTAAAATATTGATTCAAATCGACTTCGGTAATGTGATTTATATATATTGAGATGCCAAAAATTTACTTTTCAAATTAAGTTGCAGTTGAACCTTTTTTGAAAGGTTATTAAAGTTTCCAAAGAATTTAGCTTTTTTAAAAATGCCAATTTTTTTAACTTTTTCATTATTTTGCCCATATTTTCTAAAATATTGATTCAAATCGACTTCGGTAAAGTGATTTATATATATTCAGATGCCAAAAATGTACTTTTATAAAAAAGTTGCAATTGAACCTATTTTGAAAGAGTTATGGGTTATTAAAGTTTCCAAAGAATTTTGCTTTTTTAAAAATGCCAATTTTTATCATTTTTTCACCTTTTAGGCCTTATTTTCTAAAATATTGATTCAAATCGACTTCGGTAATGTGATTTATATATGTTGAGATGCCAAAAATTTAGTTTCCAAATTAAGTTGCAGTTGAACATTTTATGAAAGAGTTTTGGGTTATTAAATTTTCCAAAGAATTTTGCTTTTTTAAAAATGTCAATTTTTTAAATTTTTTCACCTTTAAGGCCATATTTTCTAAAATATTGATTCAAATCGACTTCGGTAAAGTGATTTATATATATTGAGATGCAAGAAATTTATTTTTCAAATAAAGTTGCAATTGAACCTATTTTGAAAGAGTTATGGGTTATTTAAGTTTCCAAAGAATTTTTCTTTATTAAAAATGCCAATTTTTTTCATTTTTCATCATTTTGGCCATATTTTCTAAAATATTGATTCAAATCGACTTCGGTAAAGTGATTTATATATATTCAGATGCCAGAAATGTAGCTTTACAAATAAAACTGTAATTCAACCTCTTTTAAAAGAGTTATAGGTTATTTAAGTTTCCAAAGAATTTAGCTTTTTTAAAAATGCCAATTTTTATAATTTTTTCACCTTTTAGGCCTTATTTTCTAAAATATTGATTCAAATCGACTTCGGTAAAGTGATTTATATATATTGAGATGCCAGAAATGTACTTTTACAAATAAAGTTGCAATTGAACCTTTTTGAAAGAGTTATGGGTTATTTAAGTTTCCAAAGAATTTTTCTTTATTAAAAATGCCAATTTTTTTCATTTTTCACCTTTTTGGACATATTTTCTAAAATATTAATTCTAATCGACTTCGGTAAAGTGATTTATATATATTTAGATGCCAGAAATGTAATTTCGAAATTAAGTTGCAGTTGAACATTTTTTTGAAAGAGTTATGGGTTATTAAAGTTTCCAAAGAATTTTGCTTTTTTAAAAATGCCAATTTTTATAATTTTTTCACCTTTTAGGCCATATTTTCAAAAATATTGATTCAAATCGACTTCGGTAAAGTGATTTATATATATTGAGATGCAAGAAATTTACTTTTCAAATTAAGTTGCAGTTGAACCTTTTTTGAAAGAGTTATGGGTTATTAAAGTTTCCAAAGAATTTTTGCTTTTTAAAAAATGCCAATTTTTTAATTTTTTCATCATTTTGGCCATATTTTCTAAAATATTGATTCAAATCGACTTCGGTGAAGTGATTTATATATATTCAGATGCCAGAAATGTAGCTTTACAAATAAAACTGTAATTCAACCTCTTTTAAAAGAGTTATAGTTTATTAAAGTTTCCAAAGAATTTAGCTTTTTTAAAAATGCCAATTTTTATAATTTTTTCACCTTTTAGGCCTTATTTTCTAAAATATTGATTCAAATCGACTTCGGTAAAGTGATTTATATATATTGAGATGCAAGAAATTTATTTTTCAAATAAAGTTGCAATTGAACCTATTTTGAAAGAGTTATGGGTTATTTAAGTTTCCAAAGAATTTTTCTTTATTAAAAATGCCAATTTTTTTCATTTTTCATCATTTTGGCCATATTTTCTAAAATATTGATTCAAATCGACTTCGGTAAAGTGATTTATATATATTCAGATGCCAGAAATGTAGCTTTACAAATAAAACTGTAATTCAACCTCTTTTAAAAGAGTTATAGGTTATTTAAGTTTCCAAAGAATTTAGCTTTTTAAAAATGCCAATTTTTATAATTTTTTCACCTTTTAGGCCTTATTTTCTAAAATATTGATTCAAATCGACTTCGGTAAAGTGATTTATATATATTGAGATGCCAGAAATGTACTTTTACAAATAAAGTTGCAATTGAACCTTTTTTGAAAGAGTTATGGGTTATTTAAGTTTCCAAAGAATTTTTCTTTATTAAAAATGCCACTTTTTTTCATTTTTTCACCTTTTTGGACATATTTTCTAAAATATTAATTCTAATCGACTTCGGTAAAGTGATTTATATATATTTAGATGCCAGAAATGTAATTTCGAAATTAAGTTGCAGTTGAACATTTTTTTGAAAGAGTTATGGGTTATTAAAGTTTCCAAAGAATTTTGCTTTTTTAAAAATGCCAATTTTTATAATTTTTTCACCTTTTAGGCCATATTTTCAAAAATATTGATTCAAATCGACTTCGGTAAAGTGATTTATATATATTGAGATGCAAGAAATTTACTTTTCAAATTAAGTTGCAGTTGAACCTTTTTTGAAAGAGTTATGGGTTATTAAAGTTTCCAAAGAATTTTGCTTTTTAAAATGCCAATTTTTTTAATTTTTTCATCATTTTGGCCATATTTTCTAAAATATTGATTCAAATCGACTTCGGTGAAGTGATTTATATATATTCAGATGCCAGAAATGTAGCTTTACAAATAAAACTGTAATTCAACCTCTTTTAAAAGAGTTATAGGTTATTAAAGTTTCCAAAGAATTTAGCTTTTTTAAAAATGCCAATTTTTATAATTTTTTTACCTTTTAGGCCTTATTTTCTAAAATATTGATTCAAATCGACTTCGGTAAAGTGATTTATATATATTGAGATGCCAGAAATGTACTTTTACAAATAAAGTTGCAATTGAACCTTTTTTGAAAGAGTTATGGGTTATTTAAGTTTCCAAAGAATTTTTCTTTATTAAAAATGCCAATTTTTTTCATTTTTCACCTTTTTGGACATATTTTCTAAAATATTAATTCAAATCGACTTCGGTAAAGTGATTTATAAATATTTAGATGCCAGAAATGTAATTTCTAAATTAAGTTGCAGTTGAACATTTTTTTGAAAGAGTTATGGGTTATTAAAGTTTCCAAAGAATTTTGCTTTTTTAAAAATGCCAATTTTTTTAATTTTTAACCTTTTAGGCCATATTTTCTAAAATATTGATTCAAATCGACTTCGGTAAAGTGATTTTATATATATTGAGATGCCAAAAATTTACTTTTCAAATTAAGTTGCAGTTGAGCCTTTTTTGAAAGAGTTATGGGTTATTAAAGTTTCCAAAGAATTTAGCTTTTTTAAAAATGCCAATTTTTTTAATTTTTTCATCATTTTGGCCATATTTTCTAAAATATTGATTCAAATCGACTTCGGTGAAGTGATTTATATATATTCAGATGCCAGAAATGTAGCTTTACAAATAAAACTGTAATTCAACCTTTTTAAAAGAGTTATAGGTTATTAAAGTTTCAAAAGAATTTAGCTTTTAAAAATGCCAATTTTTATAATTTTTTCACCTTTTAGGCCTTATTTTCTAAAATATTGATTCAAATCGACTTCGGTAAAGTGATTTATATATATTGAGATGCCAGAAATGTACTTTTACAAATAAAGTTGCAATTGAACCTTTTTTGAAAGAGTTATGGGTTATTTAAGTTTCCAAAGAATTTTTCTTTATTAAAAATGCCAATTTTTTTCATTTTTCACCTTTTTGGACATATTTTCTAAAATATTAATTCAAATCGACTTCGGTAAAGTGATTTATAAATATTTAGATGCCAGAAATGTACATTTCGAAATTAAGTTGCAGCTTGAACATTTTTTTTGAAAGAGTTATGGGTTATTAAAGTTTCCAAAGAATTTTGCTTTTTTTAAAATGCCAATTTTTTTAATTTTTTCACCTTTTTGGCCATATTTTCTAAAAAATTGATTCAAATCGACTTCGGTAAAGTGATTTATATATATTGAGATGCAAGAAATTTACTTTCCAGTTGAACCTTTTTTGAAAGAGTTATGGGTTATTAAAGTTTCCAAAGAATTTTGCTTTTATAAAAAGGCCAATTTTTTTAAATTTTTCATCATTTTGGCCATATTTTCTAAAATATTGATTCAAATCTACTTCGGTTAAGTGATTTATATATATTCAGATGCCAGAAATGTACTTTTATAAAAAAGATGCAATTGAACCTATTTTTAAAGAGTTATGGGTTATTAAAGTTTCCAAAGAATTTAGATTTATTAAAAATGCCAATTTTATAATTTTTCCACCTTTAGGCCATATTTTCTAAAATATTGATTCAAATCTACTTCGGTTAAGTGATTTATATATATTCAGATGCCAGAAATGTACTTTTTTAAAAAAGATGCAATTGAACCTATTTTTAAAGAGTTATGGGTTATTAAAGTTTCCAAAGAATTAAGCTTTTTTAAAAATGCCAATTTTTATAATTTTTTCACCTTTAAGGCCATATTTTCTAAAATATTGATTCAAATCGACTTCGGTAAAGTCATTTATATATTTTCATATGCAAGAAATTTACTTTCCAAATTAAGTTGCAGTTGAACCTTTTTTGAAAGAGTTATGGGTTATTAAAGTTTCCAAAGAATTTTGCTTTTTTAAAAATGCCAATTTTTTTAACTTTTTTATCATTTTGCCCATATTTTCTAAAATATTGATTCAAATCGACTTTGGTAAAGTGATTTATATATATTCAGATGCCAAAAATGTACTTTTATAAAAAAGTTGCAATTGAACCTATTTTGAAAGAGTTATGGGTTATTAAAGTTTCCAAAGAATTTAGCTTTATTAAAAATGCCAATTTTTATAATTTTTCCACCTTTTAGGCCATATTTTCTAAAATATTGATTCAAATCTACTTCGGTAATGTGATTTATATATATTGAGATGCCAAAAATTTACTTTCCAAATTAAGTTGCAGTTGAACATTTTATGAAAGAGTTTTGGGTTATTAAATTTTCCAAAGAATTTTGCTTTTTTAAAAATGGCAATTTTTTAAATTTTTTCACCTTTAAGGCCATATTTTCTAAAATATTGATTCAAATCGACTTCAGTAAAGTGATTTATATATATTGAGATGCAAGAAATTTATTTTTCAAATAAAGTTGCAATTGAACCTATTTTGAAAGAGTTATGGGTTATTTAAGTTTCCAAAGAATTTTTCTTTATTAAAAATGCCAATTGTTTTCATTTTTCACCTTTTTGGACATATTTTCTAAAATATTGATTCAAATCGACTTCGGTAAAGTGATTTATATATATTTAGATGCCAGAAATGTAATTTCGAAATTAAGTTGCAGTTGAACATTTTTTTGAAAGAGTTATGGGTTATTAAAGTTTCCAAAGAATTTTGCTTTTTTAAAAATGCCAATTTTTATAATTTTTTCACCTTTTAGGCCATATTTTCAAAAATATTGATTCAAATCGACTTCGGTAAAGTGATTTATATATATTCAGATGCAAGAATTTTACTTTCCAAATGAAGTTGCAGTTGAACCTTTTTTGAAAGAGTTATGGGTTATTAAAGTTTCCAAAGAATTTTGCTTTTTTTAAAATGACAATTTTTTTAATTTTTCATCATTTTGGCCATATTTTCTAAAATATTGATTCAAATCGACTTCGGTAAAGTGATTTATATATATTCAGATGCCAGAAATGTACTTTTACAAATAAAACTGTAATTCAACCTCTTTTAAAAGAGTTATAGGTTATTTAAGTTTCCAAAGAATTTAGCTTTTTTAAAATGCCAATTTTTATAATTTTTTCACCTTTTAGGCCTTATTTTCTAAAATATTGATTCAAATCGACTTCGGTAAAGTGATTTATATATATTGAGATGCCAGAAATGTACTTTTACAAATAAAGTTGCAATTGAACCTTTTTTGAAAGAGTTATGGGTTATTTAAGTTTCCAAAGAATTTTTCTTTATTAAAAATGCCAATTTTTTTCATTTTTCACCTTTTTTGACATATTTTCTAAATATTAATTCAAATCGACTTCGGTAAAGTGATTTATATATATTTATATGCCAGAAATGTAAATTTGAAATTGGTTGCAGTTGAACATTTTTTTGAAAGAGTTATGGGTTATTAAAGTTTCCAAAGAATTTTGCTTTTTTAAAAATGCCAATTTTTATAATTTTTTAACCTTTTAGGCCATATTTTCTAAAATATTGATTCAAATCGACTTCGGTAAAGTGATTTATATATATTGAGATGCAAGAAATTTACTTTTCAAATTAAGTTGCAGTTGAACCTTTTTTGAAAGAGTTATGGGTTATTAAAGTTTCCAAAGAATTTTGCTTTTTTAAAAATGCCAATTTTTTTAATTTTTTCATCATTTTGGCCATATTTTCTAAAATATTGATTTAAATCGACTTCGGTGAAGTGATTTATATATATTCAGATGCCAGAAATGTAGCTTTACAAATAAAACTGTAATTCAACCTCTTTTAAAAGAGTTATAGTTTATTAAAGTTTCCAAAGAATTTAGCTTTTTTAAAAATGCCAATTTTTTTCATTTTTCACCTTTTTGGACATATTTTCTAAAATATTGATTCAAATCGACTTCGGTAAAGTGATTTATATATATTGAGATGCCAGAAATGTACTTTTACAAATAAAGTTGCAATTGAACCTTTTTTGAAAGAGTTATGGGTTATTTAAGTTTCCAAAGAATTTTGCTTTTTTAAAAATGCCAATTTTTTTCATTTTTCACCTTTTTGGACATATTTTCTAAAATATTAATTCAAATCGACTTCGGTAAAGTGATTTATAAATATTTAGATGCCAGAAATGTAATTGAAATTAGTTGCAGTTGAACATTTTTTTGAAAGAGTTATGGGTTATTAAAGTTTCCAAAGAATTTTGCTTTTTTAAAAATGCCAATTTTTTTAATTTTTTAACCTTTTAGGCCATATTTTCTAAAATATTGATTCAAATCGACTTCGGTAAAGTGATTTATATATATTGAGATGCAAGAAATTTACTTTTCAAATTAAGTTGCAGTTGAGCCTTTTTTGAAAGAGTTATGGGTTATTAAAGTTTCCAAAGAATTTTGCTTTTTTAAAATGCCAATTTTTTCATTTTTTCACCTTTTTGGACATATTTTCTAAAATATTAATTCAAATCGACTTCGGTAAAGTGATTTATAAATATTTAGATGCCAGAAATGTAATTTCGAAATTAAGTTGCAGTTGAACATTTTTTTGAAAGAGTTATGGGTTATTAAAGTTTCCAAAGAATTTTGCTTTTTTAAAAATGCCAATTTTTATAATTTTTTCACCTTTTAGGCCATATTTTCTAAAAAATTGATTCAAATCGACTTCGGTAGAGTGATTTATATATATTGAGATGCAAGAAATTTACTTTTCCAGTTGAACCTTTTTGAAAGAGTTATGGGTTATTAAAGTTTCCAAAGAATTTTGCTTTTTAAAAAGGCCAATTTTTTTTTAACTTTTTCATCATTTTGGCCATATTTTCTAAAATATTGATTCAAATCGACTTCGGTAAAGTGATTTATATATATTCAGATGCCAGAAATGTACTTTTTTAAAAAAGATGCAATTGAACCTATTTTTAAAGAGTTATGGGTTATTAAAGTTTCCAAAGAATTTAGCTTTATAAAAATGCCAATTTTTATAATTTTTCCACCTTTTAGGCCATATTTTCTAAAATATTGATTCAAATCGACTTCGGTTAAGTGATTTATATATATTCAGATGCCAGAAATGTACTTTTATAAAAAAGATGCAATTGAACCTATTTTTAAAGAGTTATGGGTTATTAAAGTTTCCAAAGAATTTAGCTTTTTTAAAAATGCCAATTTTTATAATTTTTTTCACCTTTTAGGCCATATTTTCTAAAATATTGATTCAAATCGACTTCGGTAAAGTCATTTATATATTTTCATATGCAAGAAATTTACTTTTCCAAATTAAGTTGCAGTTGAACCTTTTTTGAAAGAGTTATGGGTTATTAAAGTTTCCAAAGAATTTTGCTTTTTTAAAAATGCCAATTTTTTTAACTTTTTCATCATTTTGCCCATATTTTCTAAAATATTGATTCAAATCGACTTTGGTAAAGTGATTTATATATATTCAGATGCCAAAAATGTACTTTTATAAAAAAGTTGCAATTGAACCTATTTTGAAAGAGTTATGGGTTATTAAAGTTTCCAAAGAATTTAGCTTTTTTAAAAATGCCAATTTTTATAATTTTTCCACCTTTTAGGCCATATTTTCTAAAATATTGATTCAAATCTACTTCGGTAATGTGATTTATATATATTGAGATGCCAAAAATTTACTTTCCAAATTAAGTTGCAGTTGAACCTTTTATGAAAGAGTTATGGGTTATTAAATTTTCCAAAGAATTTTGCTTTTTAAAAATGGCAATTTTTAATTTAATTTTTTCACCTTTAAGGCCATATTTTCTAAAATATTGATTCAAATCGACTTCGGTAAAGTGATTTATATATATTGAGATGCAAGAAATTTATTTTTCAAATAAAGTTGCAATTGAACCTATTTTGAAAGAGTTATGGGTTATTTAAGTTTCCAAAGAATTTTTCTTTATTAAAAATGCCAATTTTTTCATTTTTCACCTTTTTGGACATATTTTCTAAAATATTAATTCTAATCGACTTCGGTAAAGTGATTTATATATATTTAGATGCCAGAAATGTAATTTTCGAATAAAGTTGCAGTTGAACCTTTTTTGAAAGAGTTATGGGTTATTAAAGTTTCCAAAGAATTTTGCTTTTTTAAAAATGCCAATTTTTTTAATTTTTTCACCTTTTTGGACATATTTTCTAAAATATTAATTCTAATCGACTTCGGTAAAGTGATTTATATATATTTAGATGCCAGAAATGTACTTTCGAAATTAAGTTGCAGTTGAACATTTTTTTGAAAGAGTTATGGGTTATTAAAGTTTCCAAAGAATTTAGCTTTTTTAAAAATGCCAATTTTTATAATTTTTTCACCTTTTAGGCCTTATTTTCTAAAATATTGATTCAAATCGACTTCGGTAAAGTGATTTATATATATTGAGATGCCAGAAATGTACTTTTACAAATAAAGTTGCAATTGAACCTTTTTTGAAAGAGTTATGGGTTATTTAAGTTTCCAAAGAATTTTTCTTTATTAAAAATGCCAATTTTTTTCATTTTTCACCTTTTAGGACATATTTTCTAAAATATTGATTCAAATCGACTTCGGTAAAGTGATTTATATATATTCATATGCCAGAAATGTACTTTCCAAATTAAGTTGCAGTTGAACCATTTTTGAAAGAGTTATGGGTTATTAAAGTTTCCAAAGAATTTTGCTTTTTTTAAAATGCCAATTTTTTAATTTTTTCACCTTTTAGGCCATATTTTCTAAAATATTGATTCAAATCGACTTCGGTAAAGTGATTTATATATATTGAGATGCAAGAAATTTACTTTTCAAATTAAGTTGCAGTTGAACCTTTTTGAAAGAGTTATGGGTTATTAAAGTTTCCAAAGAATTTTGCTTTTTTAAAAATGCCAATTTTTTTAATTTTTTCACCTTTTAGGCCATATTTTCTAAAATATTGATTCAAATCGACTTCGGTAAAGTGATTTATATATATTGAGATGCCAGAAATGTACTTTTCCAAATGAAATTGCAATTCAACCTTTTTTGAAAGAGTTATAGTTTATTAAAGTTTCCAAAGAATTTAGCTTTTTTAAAATGCCAATTTTTTTAATTTTTCACCTTTTTGGCCTTATTTTCTAAAATATTGATTCAAATCGACTTCGGTAAAGTGATTTATATATATTGAGATGCCAGAAATGTACTTTTACAAATAAAGTTGCAATTGAACCTTTTTTGAAAGAGTTATGGGTTATTTAAGTTTCCAAAGAATTTTTCTTTATTAAAAATGCCAATTTTTTCATTTTTCACCTTTTGGCCATATTTTCTAAAATATTGATTCAAATCGACTTCGGTAAAGTGATTTATAAATATTGAGATGCCAAAAATGTACTTTTTCAAAATTAAGTTGCAGTTGAACCTTTTTTTGAAAGAGTTATGGGTTATTAAAGTTTCCAAAGAATTTTGCTTTTTTAAAAATGCCAATTTTTATAATTTTTAACCTTTTAGGCCATATTTTCTAAAATATTGATTCAAATCGACTTCGGTAAAGTGATTTATATATATTGAGATGCAAGAAATTTACTTTTCAAATGAAGTTGCAGTTGAACCTTTTTTGAAAGAGTTATGGGTTATTAAAGTTTCCAAAGAATTTTGCTTTTTTAAAAATGCCAATTTTTTTAATTTTTCACATTTTGGCCATATTTTCTAAAATATTGATTCAAATCGACTTCGGTGAAGTGATTTATATATATTCAGATGCCAGAAATTCACTTTTCAAATTAAATTGCAATTAAACCTTTTTTAAAAGAGTTATAGGTTATTAAAGTTTCCAAAGAATTTAGCTTTTTTAAAAATGCCAATTTTTATAATTTTTTCACCTTTTAGGCCTTATTTTCTAAAATATTGATTCAAATCGACTTCGGTAAAGTGATTTATATATATTGAGATGCCAGAAATGTACTTTTACAAATAAAGTTGCAATTGAACCTTTTTGAAAGAGTTATGGGTTATTTAAGTTTCCAAAGAATTTTTCTTTATTAAAAATGCCAATTTTTTTTATTTTTCACCTTTTTGGACATATTTTCTAAAATATTAATTCAAATCGACTTCGGTAAAGTGATTTATAAATATTTAGATGCCAGAAATGTAATTTCGAAATTAAGTTGCAGTTGAACATTTTTTTGAAAGAGTTATGGGTTATTAAAGTTTCCAAAGAATTTTGCTTTTTTAAAAATGCCAATTTTTATAATTTTTTCACCTTTTAGGCCATATTTTCTAAAAAATTGATTCAAAACGACTTCGGTAAAGTGATTTATATATATTGAGATGCAAGAAATTTACTTTCCAGTTGAACCTTTTTTGAAAGAGTTATGGGTTATTAAAGTTTCCAAAGAATTTTGCTTTTATAAAAAGGCCAATTTTTTTAAATTTTTCATCATTTTGGCTATATTTTCTAAAATATTGATTCAAATCTACTTCGGTTAAGTGATTTATATATATTCAGATGCCAGAAATGTACTTTTATAAAAAAGATGCAATTGAACATATTTTTAAAGAGTTATGGGTTATTAAAGTTTCCAAAGAATTTAGCTTTATTAAAAATGCCAATTTTTATAATTTTTCCACCTTTTAGGCCATATTTTCTAAAATATTGATTCAAATCTACTTCGGTTAAGTGATTTATATATATTCAGATGCCAGAAATGTACTTTTATAAAAAAGATGCAATTGAACCTATTTTTAAAGAGTTATGGGTTATTAAAGTTTCCAAAGAATTTAGCTTTTTTAAAAATGCCAATTTTTATAATTTTTTCACCTTTAAGGCCATATTTTCTAAAATATTGATTCAAATCGACTTCGGTAAAGTGATTTATATATATTCATATGCAAGAAATTTACTTTCCAAATTAAGTTGCAGTTGAACCTTTTTTGAAAGAGTTATGGGTTATTAAAGTTTCCAAAGAATTTTGCTTTTTTAAAAATGCCAATTTTTTTAACTTTTTTATCATTTTGCCCATATTTTCTAAAATATTGATTCAAATCGACTTCGGTGAAGTGATTTATATATATTCAGATGCCAGAAATTTAGCTTTACAAATAAAACTGTAATTCAACCTCTTTTAAAAGAGTTATAGGTTATTAAAGTTTCCAAAGAATTTAGCTTTTTTAAAAATGCCAATTTTTATAATTTTTTCACCTTTTAGGCCTTATTTTCTAAAATATTGATTCAAATCTACTTCGGTTAAGTGATTTATATATATTCAGATGCCAGAAATGTACTTTTATAAAAAAGATGCAATTGAACATATTTTTAAAGAGTTATGGGTTATTAAAGTTTCCAAAGAATTTAGCTTTTTTAAATATGCCAATTTTTATAATTTTTTCACCTTTTAGGCCATATTTTCTAAAAAATTGATTCAAATCGACTTCGGTAAAGTGATTTATATATATTGAGATGCAAGAAATTTACTTTCCAGTTGAACCTTTTTTGAAAGAGTTATGGGTTATTAAAGTTTCCAAAGAATTTTGCTTTTATAAAAAGGCCAATTTTTTTAAATTTTTCATCATTTTGGCTATATTTTCTAAAATATTGATTCAAATCTACTTCGGTTAAGTGATTTATATATATTCAGATGCCAGAAATGTACTTTTATAAAAAAGATGCAATTGAACATATTTTTAAAGAGTTATGGGTTATTAAAGTTTCCAAAGAATTTTTCTTTATTAAAAATGCCAATTTTTATAATTTTTCCACCTTTTAGGCCATATTTTCTAAAATATTGATTCAAATCTACTTCGGTAATGTGATTTATATATATTGAGATGCCAAAAATTTACTTTCCAAATTAAGTTGCAGTTGAACATTTTATGAAATAGTTTTGGGTTATTAAATTTTCCAAAGAATTTTGCTTTTTTAAAAATGGCAATTTTTTAAATTTTTCCACCTTTAAGGCCATATTTTCTAAAATATTGATTCAAATCGACTTCGGTAAAGTGATTTATATATATTGAGATGCAAGAAATTTATTTTTCAAATAAAGTTGCAATTGAACCTATTTTGAAAGAGTTATGGGTTATTTAAGTTTCCAAAGAATTTTTCTTTATTAAAAATGCCAATTTTTTTCATTTTTCACCTTTTTGGACATATTTTCTAAAATATTAATTCTAATCGACTTCGGTAAAGTGATTTATATATATTTAGATGCCAGAAATGTAATTTCGAAATTAAGTTGCAGTTGAACATTTTTTTGAAAGAGTTATGGGTTATTAAAGTTTCCAAAGAATTTTGCTTTTTTAAAAATGCCAATTTTTATAATTTTTTCACCTTTTAGGCCATATTTTCAAAAATATTGATTCAAATCGACTTCGGTAAAGTGATTTATATATATTGAGATGCAAGAATTTTACTTTCCAAATGAAGTTGCAGTTGAACCTTTTTTGAAAGAGTTATGGGTTATTAAAGTTTCCAAAGAACTTTGCTTTTTTAAAAATGACAATTTTTTTAATTTTTTCATCATTTTGGCCATATTTTCTAAAATATTGATTCAAATCGACTTCGGTAAAGTGATTTATATATATTCAGATGCCAGAAATGTAGCTTTACAAATAAAACTGTAATTCAACCTCTTTTAAAAGAGTTATAGGTTATTTAAGTTTCCAAAGAATTTAGCTTTTTTAAAAATGCCAATTTTTATAATTTTTTCACCTTTTAGGCCTTATTTTCTAAAATATTGATTCAAATCGACTTCGGTAAAGTGATTTATATATATTGAGATGCCAGAAATGTACTTTTACAAATAAAGTTGCAATTGAACCTTTTTTGAAAGAGTTATGGGTTATTTAAGTTTCCAAAGAATTTTTCTTTATTAAAAATGCCAATTTTTTTCATTTTTCACCTTTTTGGACATATTTTCTAAAATATTAATTCAAATCGACTTCGGTAAAGTGATTTATATATATTTATATGCCAGAAATGTAATTTCGAAATTAAGTTGCAGTTGAACACTTTTTTGAAAGAGTTATGGGTTATTAAAGTTTCCAAAGAATTTTGCTTTTTTAAAAATGCCAATTTTTATAATTTTTTAACCTTTTAGGCCATATTTTCTAAAATATTGATTCAAATCGACTTCGGTAAAGTGATTTATATATATTGAGATGCCAGAAATTTACTTTTCAAATTAAGTTGCAGTTGAACCTTTTTTGAAAGAGTTATGGGTTATTAAAGTTTCCAAAGAATTTTGCTTTTTTAAAAATGCCAATTTTTTTAATTTTTTCATCATTTTGGCCATATTTTCTAAAATATTGATTTAAATCGACTTCGGTGAAGTGATTTATATATATTCAGATGCCAGAAATGTAGCTTTACAAATAAAACTGTAATTCAACCTCTTTTAAAAGAGTTATAGTTTATTAAAGTTTCCAAAGAATTTAGCTTTTTTAAAAATGCCAATTTTTATAATTTTTTCACCTTTTAGGCCTTATTTTCTAAAATATTGATTCAAATCGACTTCGGTAAAGTGATTTATATATATTGAGATGCCAGAAATGTACTTTTACAAATAAAGTTGCAATTGAACCTTTTTTGAAAGAGTTATGGGTTATTTAAGTTTCCAAAGAATTTTTCTTTATTAAAAATGCCAATTTTTTTCATTTTTCACCTTTTTGGACATATTTTCTAAAATATTAATTCAAATCGACTTCGGTAAAGTGATTTATAAATATTTAGATGCCAGAAATGTAATTTCGAAATTAAGTTGCAGTTGAACCTTTTTTGAAAGAGTTATGGGTTATTAAAGTTTCCAAAGAATTTTGCTTTTTTAAAAATGCCAATTTTTATAATTTTTTAACCTTTTAGGCCATATTTTCTAAAATATTGATTCAAATCGACTTCGGTAAAGTGATTTATATATATTGAGATGCAAGAAATTTACTTTTCAAATTAAGTTGCAGTTGAACCTTTTTTGAAAGAGTTATGGGTTATTAAAGTTTCCAAAGAATTTAGCTTTTTTTAAAATGCCAATTTTTTTAATTTTTTCATCATTTTGGCCATATTTTCTAAAATATTGATTCAAATCGACTTCGGTGAAGTGATTTATATATATTCAGATGCCACAAATTTAGCTTTACAAATAAAACTGTAATTCAACCTCTTTTAAAAGAGTTATAGGTTATTAAAGTTTCCAAAGAATTTAGCTTTTTTAAAAATGCCAATTTTTATAATTTTTTCACCTTTTAGGCCTTATTTTCTAAAATATTGATTCAAATCGACTTCGGTAAAGTGATTTATATATATTGAGATGCCAGAAATGTACTTTTACAAATAAAGTTGCAATTGAACCTTTTTTGAAAGAGTTATGGGTTATTTAAGTTTCCAAAGAATTTTTCTTTATTAAAAATGCCAATTTTTTTCATTTTTCACCTTTTTGGACATATTTTCTAAAATATTAATTCAAATCGACTTCGGTAAAGTGATTTATAAATATTTAGATGCCAGAAATGTAATTTCGAAATTAAGTTGCAGTTGAACATTTTTTTTAAAGAGTTATGGGTTATTAAAGTTTCCAAAGAATTTTGCTTTTTTAAAAATGCCAATTTTTATAATTTTTTCACCTTTTAGGCCATATTTTCTAAAAAATTGATTCAAATCGACTTCGGTAAAGTGATTTATATATATTGAGATGCAAGAAATTTACTTTCCAGTTGAACCTTTTTTGAAAGAGTTATGGGTTATTAAAGTTTCCAAAGAATTTTGCTTTTATAAAAAGGCAAATTTTTTTAAATTTTTCATCATTTTGGCTATATTTTCTAAAATATTGATTCAAATCTACTTCGGTTAAGTGATTTATATATATTCAGATGCCAGAAATGTAATTTTATAAAAAAGATGCAATTGAACATATTTTTAAAGAGTTATGGGTTATTAAAGTTTCCAAAGAATTTAGCTTTATTAAAAATGCCAATTTTTATAATTTTTCCACCTTTTAGGCCATATTTTCTAAAATATTGATTCAAATCTACTTCGGTCAAGTGATTTATATATATTCAGATGCCAGAAATGTACTTTTATAAAAAAGATGCAATTGAACCTATTTTTAAAGAGTTATGGGTTATTAAAGTTTCCAAAGAATTTAGCTTTTTTAAAAATGCCAATTTTTATAATTTTTTCACCTTTTAGGCCATATTTTCTAAAATATTGATTCAAATCGACTTCGGTAAAGTGATTTATATATATTCATATGCAAGAAATTTACTTTCCAAATTAAGTTGCAGTTGAACCTTTTTTGAAAGAGTTATGGGTTATTAAAGTTTCCAAAGAATTTTGCTTTTTTAAAAATGCCAATTTTTTTAACTTTTTTATCATTTTGCCCATATTTTCTAAAATATTGATTCAAATCGACTTCGGTAAAGTGATTTATATATATTCAGATGCCAAAAATGTACTTTTATAAAAAAGTTGCAATTGAACATATTTTGAAAGAGTTATGGGTTATTAAAGTTTCCAAAGAATTTAGCTTTATTAAAAATGCCAATTTTTATAATTTTTCCACCTTTTAGGCCATATTTTCTAAAATATTGATTCAAATCGACTTCGGTAAAGTGATTTATATATATTGAGATGCAAGAAATTTACTTTATAAATGAAGTTGCAGTTGAACCTTTTTTGAAAGAGTTATGGGTTATTAAAGTTTCCAAAGAATTTTTCTTTTTTAAAAAGGACAATTTTTTTTAACTTTTTCCACCTTTTAGGCCATATTTTCTAAAATATTGATTCAAATCGATTTCGGTAAAGTGATTTATATATATTGAAATGCAAGAAATTTACTTTTCAAATGAAGTTGCAGTTGAACCTTTTTTGAAAGAGTTATTGGTTATTAAAGTTTCCAAAGAATTTTGCTTTTTTAAAAAGGCCAATTTTTTTAACTTTTTCATCATTTTGGCCATATTTTCTAAAATATTGATTCAAATCGATTTCGGTAAAGTGATTTATATATATTAAGATGCCAGAAATGTACTTTTATAAAAAAGTTGCAATTGAACATATTTTGAAAGAGTTATGGGTTATTAAAGTTTCCAAAGAATTTAGCTTTTTTAATAATGCCAATTTTTATAATTTTTCCACCTTTTAGGCCATATTTTCTAAAATATTGATTCAAATCGACTTCGGTTAAGTGATTTATATATATTCAGATGCCAGAAATGTACTTTTATAAAAAAGTTGCAATTGAACATATTTTGAAAGAGTTATGGGTTATTTAAGTTTCCAAAGAATTTTTCTTTATTAAAAATGCCAATTTTTTTCATTTTTCACCTTTTTGGACATATTTTCTAAAATATTAATTCAAATCGTGTTACGAACCGATTTTTCCCGGTGGGCAACCTCAGCTAGCTCAGTGTACCCAGGGATGGGTTGCTGGGTCCCAATGCCCTCAGTTCGTAGCCAGATCCCGAACAAGTTCCGTCTCGTTCGATACAAAATCGATAACAACATCGATAACAACATCGATAACAACACAAACAACAACAAACACAAGCATGCACACAAACAACAAACTACAGCTGAGTGGAATTACTGCTGGTCTGGTGTTGATGACCAGAGACGCGCCCACCCTACCATACGATGGACCAAAGCGTAAGATTTGTGGTCCATCGCCCTTAGAGGAAAGTCACAGCCGACTATTCCAGGCTTTCCCAGCCTTCTCTTCCCCCCCCCCCTCCTGCGGGAAACTAATAACTCATTTTCTTCTGCTGCGCATCTAACAAGTATTTATTTAAAATTAATTTAAAATATAGGGCCCTAAGTGACGGATGACCGTGGCAGCAAGCCTGCTGTCTGCCAGGGCGATCCTAACGCGCTATGTGCGGCAATATACGAGCTGCAAATAGCCTCGCACATGAATTACGACGGTTAATAAAAAGGGTCCTATCCTACCTAGAAGAGCTCCTCTGGGATTCGGGTGGGGGACACCTAACCGTAACCAGACTAGCGTCTGGTTGCAACGCGCGCTGGCTTGCCCGCAAGCAGCAAAATTGCCACTCGGCAATGCGCCTACCTTCACAAAATTAATTGAAATACCAACAAAAAAAAAAGAACTAAAATACACGGGACAACTTATAAACAAATAATTTAAATAAATGACTGACAAACAAATAAATGAATAAATAATAAATTAAATAAATGAATAAATAATAAAATTAAATAAATAATACGGTGGGGACGATGGGGGCGTCCTGACGCGACGTGCCCCTCAGGGCTGTGGAGGTCTCTCTACGCCCACTGCGGGGCTTGCGCTGATTTTCTGCGGGGCTGGAGGACGGATCGCCTACTTGTGACGTACACCACATGGCTAATGTTGCCACAGACGCGACGCCAATTGGGCCGGACTCACCCGAATGTTTTTTTTATAGTATTGCCCCTCAGGGCGGCGGTGACGTGACGGCAGAGGCGTTGTCGGCGTCCATCTCGATGTGGCGGCATCGTCGCTTTTCCAACGTTGGCCCTGGAGACTCCTACAGCGCAGGCTCACGGAGTGTGTGTGGCAGCTCCGGACTTTCCATGACACAAATATCCAATATCCAAATAAATTGGCCGACGCCGGACTCCAGACTTAGCTGATCCGGTCGTCGGCCTGCTGCCACACCAAAAAAATTTCACTCTTTAGAAATCTGATGTTTAAATGTTCGAACTCCGCTCACCTGGCTTTTTTTAAAGCTCCCGCTTATCATTGGCATATTCATGCCTTCTACCAGCCATGGTCTCGTTGTCAGCGCCCGGTCTTCATTTTATTTGAAATTTTATTTGACCGGGCGCCCCCAGCACGTGCGTCGACTTGCAGATTTTCTTTGCCACACTCTCGTGGTCAATCGGCTGTTCGTGACTTTTAATATCGGGGTTATCGATGTCCCAGATCTATGGCAACGCCGGTTCATATCGTTGACCCAGCCCTGAGATCATCGATAACCCTACAGCCGGCCCAACGAGAATGCAACATCACCCGGAAATTCCGAGCGAGCAAACCTGCAAGCGCTGCAAATTGCCGGGCGCATCGTGGGCCCTAGAGTCAGGGTTGCCCACAATCCGCGCCCAACGTAGGCCACACCCACGACCCTGAACTAAACTAATCTAAACCTAACTAACCTAACACGCACCTAACTGCCAATTATCCTAAAACCGGAGATCAGATGTTAGAGAGACGACGATACCGACATCCCGTAGAAGCAGCTCCCTCAAATCCTGGTAGGAGATGACCCGGATCATCGGAAACGCTCTCCGGGCGCCGATGCCGCGTCCTCCTTCCATCCTATCTCCGTCTCGGGTAGATGCCCTTCTCCTCTGAGCCGGAGATCCACCTTGGAGAAACCTCCCAATGGTCCGCAACCGTCCGCACGTCCACTGCTTGAAGTGATGTGGAGCAATGCACGGCTCCACGGCTGCCACGGGCGCATTCGTGGCCATCGAAAGCCCATGCGACCATTGGTCCCTCCACGACAACCATATCGTGATTCCACGATCTCCTGGCTCTGCCAGCATCACCCTTATGCCTACTTAAAACTACCGCATGCACTATTTACAACCTAATACTACCTATTTCTAACAGCATGCTCCTACAACTAACCAATAAAAATAAATAAATAAATAAATAGAGAAAAAAAAACAAAACAACAACCTAAAATAAATAAATACATCATAAATAAAATAATGAATAAATACATAAAACTACCGAAACTAAAATAAATAACATACTAACTCCTAACCTGAAGGGGAAAAGAATTTTGTTTCCGCCAGAGTCAGCTGTATTTTCCTACGTCTCATGACAGTAACTCCGCTCACATACAAAAGACAAACAAATATTACTTCCTCCAACTGGCGAATCATCAGCTTCACTGACGATCCCCAGTTAGGGTTTTTCCACAAAGACTGCGTTTCCTAATCCACTTGCGGCCGCCAACAAACCTTCTTGGCGGTGCATCGCATGGTGGCTTGCTTCTGCCCCATGGGTCACCAGACCCAAGGCAGTCCATCGATGGCAACAAGTGGAGGGAAACACACATACAAATCTACGTTACAATTAAGCGTGCTCGTCCCTACACTGCTGCCGCCCTCGTCGTATCGTCCGTCGCAAACCGAGTCGCAAACGTCACTGCTCGTCGTCGAGCGTGCGTGTCATACACGGATGCTAAGGAGCAACACACTCGAGTGGTCAGCTCTTGGGCCGCTCTTGCCACGCTTTCTCATCCCATGCGACGTCGCAAACGTCACTGTTCCCCGTGGAACGTGCGTGTCATACGCGCATGGTCAGATCAAACTTGGTTAAGAACAGCTCTGATGCAGTTGCTCGTGGCGAAACGCCAGACAAAGACACCAGACAAACTAACATTTACGTTACAACTCTGCGTCCCACTGGATCACACAGGTGGCCCTAAGGTCTCGATTCGTCGCGCAATTCCACTCCGATTACGTCTTCGGGTGAAAGTCACGACTCCTCAAGGCCCGAAGGTCAGCTACACTACCACTGTGACACAGAACAAAAACTACATTTGGCCCATGAAGGTGTCCTCAAGGTCCTGATTCGCCGATCCACTTCACGCCGATTACGTCTTCGGGTGAAGTAGCCAACTCCTCAAGGCCCGAAGGTCAGCCTCACTACCAACAAGGCTTCGGCGTTCGGTTTATTTTTTTATTTACCAACGAAAGCACGTCGCTTTACGCCGGTCCCTGAAACCGTTCTCGCGAACTGCTCCAGAAACACTGGTGTTTTCCATTGGGCGCCATATCTGTTACGAACCGATTTTTCCCGGTGGGCAACCTCAGCTAGCTCAGTGTACCCAGGGATGGGTTGCTGGGTCCCAATGCCCTCAGTTCGTAGCCAGATCCCGAACAAGTTCCGTCTCGTTCGATACAACATCGATAACAACATCGATAACAACATCGATAACAACACAAACAACAACAAACACAAGCATGCACACAAACAACAAACTACAGCTGAGTGGAATTACTGCTGGTCTGGTGTTGATGACCAGAGACGCGCCCACCCTACCATACGATGGACCAAAGCGTAAGATTTGTGGTCCATCGCCCTTAGAGGAAAGTCACAGCCGACTATTCCAGGCTTTCCCAGCCTTCTCTTCCCCCCCCCTCCTGCGGGAAACTAACAACTCATTTTCTTCTGCTGCGCATCTAACAAGTATTTATTTAAAATTAATTTAAAATATAGGGCCCTAAGTGACGGATGACCGTGGCAGCAAGCCTGCTGTCTGCCAGGGCGATCCTAACGCGCTATGTGCGGCAATATACGAGCTGCAAATAGCCTCGCACATGAATTACGACGGTTAATAAAAAGGGTCCTATCCTACCTAGAAGAGCTCCTCTGGGATTCGGGTGGGGGACACCTAACCGTAACCAGACTAGCGTCTGGTTGCAACGCGCGCTGGCTTGCCCGCAAGCAGCAAAATTGCCACTCGGCAATGCGCCTACCTTCACAAAATTAATTGAAATACCAACAAAAAAAAAGAACTAAAATACACGGGACAACTTATAAACAAATAATTTAAATAAATGACTGACAAACAAATAAATGAATAAATAATAAATTAAATAAATGAATAAATAATAAAATTAAATAAATAATACGGTGGGGACGATGGGGGCGTCCTGACGCGACGTGCCCCTCAGGGCTGTGGAGGTCTCTCTACGCCCACTGCGGGGCTTGCGCTGATTTTCTGCGGGGCTGGAGGAGGGATCGCCTACTTGTGACGTACACCATATGGCTAATGTTGCCACAGACGCGACGCCAATTGGGCCGGACTCACCCGAATGTTTTTTTATAGTATTGCCCCTCAGGGCGGCGGTGACGTGACGGCAGAGGCGTTGTCGGCGTCCATCTCGATGTGGCGGCATCGTCGCTTTTCCAACGTTGGCCCTGGAGACTCCTACAGCGCAGGCTCACGGAGTGTGTGTGGCAGCTCCGGACTTTCCATGACACAAATATCCAATATCCAAATAAATTGGCCGACGCCGGACTCCAGACTTAGCTGATCCGGTCGTCGGCCTGCTGCCACACCAAAAAAATTCACTCTTTAGAAATCTGATGTTTAAATGTTCGAACTCCGCTCACCTGGCTTTTTTTAAAGCTCCCGCTTATCATTGGCATATTCATGCCTTCTACCAGCCATGGTCTCGTTGTCAGCGCCCGGTCTTCATTTTATTTGAAATTTTATTTGACCGGGCGCCCCCAGCACGTGCGTCGACTTGCAGATTTTCTTTGCCACACTCTCGTGGTCAATCGGCTGTTCGTGACTTTTAATATCGGGGTTATCGATGTCCCAGATCTATGGCAACGCCGGTTCATATCGTTGACCCAGCCCTGAGATCATCGATAACCCTACAGCCGGCCCAACGAGAATGCAACAATCGACTTCGGTAAAGTGATTTATATATATTTAGATGCCAGAAATGTAATTTCGAAATTAAGTTGCAGTTGAACATTTTTTTGAAAGAGTTATGGGTTATTAAAGTTTCCAAAGAATTTTGCTTTTTTAAAAATGCCAATTTTTATAATTTTTTCACCTTTTAGGCCATATTTTCTAAAATATTGATTCAAATCGACTTCGGTAAAGTGATTTATATATATTGAGATGCAAGAAATTTACTTTCCAGTTGAACCTTTTTTGAAAGAGTTATGGGTTATTAAAGTTTCCAAAGAATTTTGCTTTTTTAAAAAGGCCAATTTTTTTAACTTTTTCATCATTTTGGCCATATTTTCTAAAATACTGATTCAAATCGACTTCAATAAAGTGATTTATATATATTAAGATGCCAGAAATGTACTTTTATAAAAAAGTTGCAATTGAACATATTTTGAAAGAGTTATGGGTTATTAAAGTTTCCAAAGAATTTAGCTTTATTAAAAATGCCAATTTGTATAATTTTTCCACCTTTTAGGCCATATTTTCTAAAATATTGATTCAAATCGACTTCGGTTAAGTGATTTATATATATTCAGATGCCAGAAATGTACTTTTATAAAAAAGATGCAATTGAACCTATTTTTAAAGAGTTATGGGTTATTAAAGTTTCCAAAGAATTTAGCTTTTTTAAAAATGCCAATTTTTATAATTTTTTCACCTTTAAGGCCATATTTTCTAAAATATTGATTCAAATCGACTTCGGTAAAGTGATTTATATATATTGAGATGCAAGAAATTTACTTTCCAAATTATGTTGCAGTTGAACCTTTTTTGAAAGAGTTATGGGTTATTAAAGTTTCCAAAGAATTTTGCTTTTTTAAAAATGCCAATTTTTTTAATTTTTTCATCATTTTGCCCATATTTTCTAAAATATTGATTCAAATCGACTTCGGTAAAGTGATTTATATATATTCAGATGCCAAAAATGTACTTTTATAAAAAAGTTGCAATTGAACCTATTTTGAAAGAGTTATGGGTTATTAAAGTTTCCAAAGAATTTAGCTTTATTAAAAATGCCAATTTTTATAATTTTTCCACCTTTTAGGCCATATTTTCTAAAATATTGATTCAAATCGACTTCGGTAAAGTGATTTATATATATTCAGATGCCAAAAATGTACTTTTATAAAAAAGTTGCAATTGAACATATTTTGAAAGAGTTATGGGTTATTAAAGTTTCCAAAGAATTTAGCTTTTTTAAAAATGCCAATTTTTATAATTTTTCCACCTTTTAGGCCATATTTTCTAAAATATTGATTCAAATCGACTTCGGTAAAGTGATTTATATATATTGAGATGCAAGAAATCTACTTTCCAAATGAAGTTGCAGTTGAACCTTTTTTGAAAGAGTTATGGGTTATTAAAGTTTCCAAAGAATTTTGCTTTTTTAAAAAGGCCAATTTTTTTAACTTTTTCATCATTTTGGCCATATTTTCTAAAATATTGATTCAAATCGACTTCGGTAAAGTGATTTATATATATTGAGATGCCAGAAATGTACTTTTATAAAAAGTTGCAATTGAACATATTTTGAAAGAGTTATGGGTTATTAAAGTTTCCAAAGAATTTAGCTTTTTTAAAAATGCCAATTTTTATAATTTTTCCACCTTTTAGGCCATATTTTCTAAAATATTGATTCAAATCGACTTCGGTTAATTGTTTTATATATAGTTGCAATTCAACATATTTTGAAAGAGTTATGGGTTATTAAAGTTTCCAAAGAATTTAGCTTTTTTAAAAATGCCAATTTTTATAATTTTTTCACCCTATTAGGCCATATTTTCTAAAATATTGATTCAAATCGACTTCGGTAAAGTGATTTATATATATTCAGATGCCAGAAATGTACTTTTATAAAAAAGTTGCAATTGAACATATTTTGAAAGAGTTATGGGTTATTTAAGTTTCCAAAGAATTTTTCTTTATTAAAAATGCCAATTTTTTTCATTTTTCACCTTTTTGGACATATTTTCTAAAATATTAATTCAAATCGACTTCGGTAAAGTGATTTATATATATTTAGATGCCAGAAATGTAATTTCGAAATTAAGTTGCAGTTGAACATTTTTTTAAAAGATTATTTATAAAGTTTCCAAAGAATTTTGCTTTTTTAAAAATGCCAATTTTTATAATTTTTTCACCTTTTAGGCCATACTTTCTAAAATTTTGATTCAAATCGACTGCGGTAAAGTGATTTATATATATTGAGATGCAAGAAATTTACTTTCCAGTTGAACCTTTTTTGAAAGAGTTATGGGTTATTAAAGTTTCCAAAGAATTTTGCTTTTTTAAAAAGGCCAATTTTTTTAACTTTTTCATCATTTTGGCCATATTTTCTAAAATATTGATTCAAATCGACTTCAATAAAGTGATTTATATATATTAAGATGCCAGAAATGTACTTTTATAAAAAAGTTGCAATTGAACATATTTTGAAAGAGTTATGGGTTATTAAAGTTTCCAAAGAATTTAGCTTTATTAAAAATGCCAATTTTTATAATTTTTCCACCTTTTAGGCCATATTTTCTAAAATATTGATTCAAATCGACTTCGGTTAAGTGATTTATATATATTCAGATGCCAGAAATGTACTTTTATAAAAAAGATGCAATTGAACCTATTTTTAAAGAGTTATGGGTTATTAAAGTTTCCAAAGAATTTAGCTTTTTTAAAAATGCCAATTTTTATAATTTTTTCACCTTTTAGGCCATATTTTCTAAAATATTGATTCAAATCGACTTCGGTAAAATTTATATATATTGAGATGCAAGAAATTTACTTTCCAAATTATGTTGCAGTTGAACCTTTTTTGAAAGAGTTATGGGTTATTAAAGTTTCCAAAGAATTTTGCTTTTTTAAAAATGCCAATTTTTTTAATTTTTTCATCATTTTGCCCATATTTTCTAAAATATTGATTCAAATCGACTTTGGTAAAGTGATTTATATATATTCAGATGCCAAAAATGTACTTTTATAAAAAAGTTGCAATTGAACCTATTTTGAAAGAGTTATGGGTTATTAAAGTTTCCAAAGAATTTAGCTTTATTAAAAATGCCAATTTTTATAATTTTTCCACCTTTTAGGCCATATTTTCTAAAATATTGATTCAAATCGACTTCGGTAAAGTGATTTATATATATTCAGATGCCAAAAATGTACTTTTATAAAAAAGTTGCAATTGAACATATTTTGAAAGAGTTATGGGTTATTAAAGTTTCCAAAGAATTTAGCTTTTTTAAAAATGCCAATTTTTATAATTTTTCCACCTTTTAGGCCATATTTTCTAAAATATTGATTCAAATCGACTTCGGTAAAGTGATTTATATATATTCAGATGCCAGAAATGTACTTTTATAAAAAAGTTGCAATTGAACATATTTTGAAAGAGTTATGGGTTATTAAAGTTTCCAAAGAATTTAGCTTTTTTAAAAATGCCAATTTTTATAATTTTTTCACCTTTTAGGCCATATTTTCTAAAATATTGATTCAAATCGACTTCGGTAAAGTGATTTATATATATTGAGATGCAAGAAATTTACTTTCCAAATGAAGTTGCAGTTGAACCTTTTTTGAAAGAGTTATGGGTTATTAAAGTTTTCAAAGAATTTTGCTTTTTTAAAAAGGCCAATTTTTTTAACTTTTTCATCATTTTGGCCATATTTTCTAAAATATTGATTCAAATCGACTTCGGTAAAGTGATTTATATACATTAAGATGCCAGAAATGTACTTTTATAAAAAAGTTGCAATTGAACATATTTTGAAAGAGTTATGGGTTATTAAAGTTTCCAAAGAATTTAGCTTTTTTAAAAATGCCAATTTTTATAATTTTTTAAAATATTGATTCAAATCGACTTCGGTAAAGTGATTTATTTATATTCAGATTCCAGAAATGTACTTTTTCAAATAAAGTTGCAATTGAACCTTTTTTGAAAGAGTTATGGGTTATTTAAGTTTCCAAAGAATTTAGCTTTTTTAAAAATGCCAATTTTTATAATTTTTCCACCTTTTAGGCCATATTTTCTAAAATATTGATTCAAATCGACTTCGGTTAAGTGATTTATATATATTCAGATGCCAGAAATGTACTTTTATAAAAAAGATGCAATTGAACCTATTTTTAAAGAGTTATGGGTTATTAAAGTTTCCAAAGAATTTAGCTTTTTTAAAAATGCCAATTTTTATAATTTTTTCACCTTTTAGGCCATATTTTCTAAAATATTGATTCAAATCGACTTCGGTAAAGTGATTTATATATATTGAGATGCAAGAAATTTACTTTCCAAATGAAGTTGCAGTTAAACCTTTTTTGAAAGAGTTATGGGTTATTTAAGTTTCCAAAGAATTTTGCTTTTTAAAAATGCCAATTTTTTTAATTTTTTCACCTTTTTGGCCATATTTTCTAAAATATTGATTCAAATCGACTTCGGTAAAATGATTTATATATATTCAGATGCCAGAAATTTACTTTCCAAATGAAGTTGCAGTTAAACCTTTTTTGAAAGAGTTATGGGTTATTAAAGTTTCCAAAGAATTTAGCTTTTTTAAAAATGCCAATTTTTATAATTTTTTCACCTTTTAGGCCATATTTTCTAAAATATTGATTCAAATCGACTTCGGTAAAGTGATTTATATATATTGAGATGCAAGAAATTTACTTTCCAAATGAAGTTGCAGTTAAACCTTTTTTGAAAGAGTTATGGGTTATTAAAGTTTCCAAAGAATTTTGCTTGTTTAAAAAGGCCAATTTTTTTAACTTTTTCATCATTTTGGCCATATTTTCTAAAATATTGATTCAAATCGACTTCGGTAAAGTGATTTATATATATTAAGATGCCAGAAATGTACTTTTATAAAAAAGTTGCAATTGAACATATTTTGAAAGAGTTATGGGTTATTAAAGTTTCCAAAGAATTTAGCTTTATTAAAAATGCCAATTTTTATAATTTTTCCACCTTTTAGGCCATATTTTCTAAAATATTGATTCAAATCGACTTCGGTTAAGTGATTTATATATATTCAGATGCCAGAAATGTACTTTTATAAAAAAGATGCAATTGAACCTATTTTTAAAGAGTTATGGGTTATTAAAGTTTCCAAAGAATTTAGCTTTTTTAAAAATGCCAATTTTTATAATTTTTTCACCTTTAAGGACATATTTTCTAAAATATTGATTCAAATCGACTTCGGTAAAATGATTTATATATATTGAGATGCAAGAAATTTACTTTCCAAATGAAGTTGCAGTTAAACCTTTTTTGAAAGAGTTATGGGTTATTTAAGTTTCCAAAGAATTTTGCTTTTTTAAAAATGCCAATTTTTTTCATTTTTCACATTTTTGGACATATTTTCTAAAATATTGATTCAAATCGACTTCGGTAAAATGATTTATATATATTCAGATGCCAGAAATTTACTTTCCAAATGAAGTTGCAGTTAAACCTTTTTTGAAAGAGTTATGGGTTATTAAAGTTTCCAAAGAATTTAGCTTTTTTAAAAATGCCAATTTTTATAATTTTTTCACCTTTTAGGCCATATTTTCTAAAATATTGATTCAAATCGACTTCGGTAAAGTGATTTATATATATTGAGATGCAAGAAATTTACTTTTCCAAATGAAGTTGCAGTTGAACTTTTTTGAAAGAGTTATGGGTTATTAAAGTTTCCAAAGAATTTTGCTTTTTTAAAAATGCCAATTTTTTTAACTTTTTCATCATTTTGGCCATATTTTCTAAAATATTGATTCAAATCGACTTCGGTAAAGTGATTTATATATATTCAGATGCCAGAAATGTACTTTTATAAAAAAGTTGCAATTGAACCTATTTTGAAAGAGTTATGGGTTATTAAAGTTTCCAAAGAATTTTGCTTTTTTAAAAATGCCAATTTTTTTAACTTTTTCATCATTTTGGCCATATTTTCTAAAATATTGATTCAAATCGACTTCGGTAAAGTGATTTATATATATTAAGATGCCAGAAATGTACTTTTATAAAAAAGTTGCAATTGAACATATTTTGAAAGAGTTATGGGTTATTAAAGTTTCCAAAGAATTTAGCTTTTTAAAAATGCCAATTTTTATAATTTTTCCACCTTTTAGGCCATATTTTCTAAAATATTGATTCAAATCGACTTCGGTTAAGTAATTTATATATATTCAGATGCCAGAAATGTACTTTTAAAAAAAGATGCAATTGAACGTATTTTTAAAGAGTTATGGGTTATTAAAGTTTCCAAAGAATTTAGCTTTTTTAAAAATGCCAATTTTTATAATTTTTTCACCTTTTAGGCCATATTTTCTAAAATATTGATTCAAATCGACTTCGGTAAAGTGATTTATATATATTGAGATGCAAGAAATTTACTTTCCAAATTAAGTTGCAGTTGAACCTTTTTTGAAAGAGTTATGGGTTATTAAAGTTTCCAAAGAATTTTGCTTTTTTAAAAATGCCAATTTTTTTAATTTTTTCATCATTTTGCCCATATTTTCTAAAATATTGATTCAAATCGACTTCGGTAAAGTGATTTATATATATTCAGATGCCAAAAATGTACTTTTATAAAAAAGTTGCAATTGAACCTATTTTGAAAGAGTTATGGGTTATTAAAGTTTCCAAAGAATTTAGCTTTTTTAAAAATGCCAATTTTTATAATTTTTCCACCTTTTAGGCCATATTTTCTAAAATATTGATTCAAATCGACTTCGGTAAAGTGATTTATATATATTCAGATGCCAGAAATGTACTTTTATAAAAAAGTTGCAATTGAACATATTTTGAAAGAGTTATGGGTTATTAAAGTTTCCAAAGAATTTAGCTTTTTTAAAAATGCCAATTTTTATAATTTTTCCACCTTTTAGGCCATATTTTCTAAAATATTGATTCAAATCGACTTCGGTAAAGTGATTTATATATATTGAGATGCAAGAAATTTACTTTCCAAATGAAGTTGCAGTTGAACCTTTTTTGAAAGAGTTATGGGTTATTAAAGTTTCCAAAGAATTTTGCTTTTTTAAAAAGGCCAATTTTTTTAACTTTTTCATCATTTTGGCCATATTTTCTAAAATATTGATTCAAATCGACTTCGGTAAAGTGATTTATATATATTCAGATGCCAGAAATGTACTTTTATAAAAAAGTTGCAATTGAACATATTTTGAAAGAGTTATGGGTTATTAAAGTTTCCAAAGAATTTAGCTTTTTTAAAAATGCCAATTTTTATAATTTTTCCACCTTTTAGGCCATATTTTCTAAAATATTGATTCAAATCGACTTCGGTTAAGTGATTTATATATAGTTGCAATTGAACATATTTTGAAAGAGTTATGGGTTATTAAAGTTTCCAAAGAATTTAGCTTTTTTAAAAATGCCAATTTTTATAATTTTTCCACCTTTTAGGCCATATTTTCTAAAATATTGATTCAAATCGACTTCGGTAAAGTGATTTATATATATTCAGATGCCAGAAATGTACTTTTTCAAATAAAGTTGCAATTGAACCTTTTTTGAAAGAGTTATGGGTTATTTAAGTTTCCAAAGAATTTTTCTTTATTAAAAATGCCAATTTTTTTCATTTTTCACCTTTTTGGACATATTTTCTAAAATATTAATTCAAATCGACTTCGGTAAAGTGATTTATATATATTTAGATGCCAGAAATGTACTTTCGAAATTAAGTTGCAGTTGAACATTTTTTTGAAAGAGTTATGGGTTATTAAAGTTTCCAAAGAATTTTGCTTTTTTAAAAATGCCAATTTTTATAATTTTTTCACCTTTTAGGCCATATTTTCTAAAATATTGATTCAAATCGACTTCGGTAAAGTGATTTATATATATTGAGATGCAAGAAATTTACTTTCCAGTTGAACCTTTTTTGAAAGAGTTATGGGTTATTAAAGTTTCCAAAGAATTTTGCTTTTTTAAAAAGGCCAATTTTTTTAACTTTTTCATCATTTTGGCCATATTTTCTAAAATATTGATTCAAATCGACTTCGGTAAAGTGATTTATATATATTAAGATGCCAGAAATGTACTTTTATAAAAAAGTTGCAATTGAACATATTTTGAAAGAGTTATGGGTTATTAAAGTTTCCAAAGAATTTAGCTTTTTTAAAAATGCCAATTTTTATAATTTTTCCACCTTTTAGGCCATATTTTCTAAAATATTGATTCAAATCGACTTCGGTAAAGTGATTTATATATATTCAGATGCCAGAAATGTACTTTTATAAAAAAGTTGCAATTGAACCTATTTTGAAAGAGTTATGGGTTATTAAAGTTTCCAAAGAATTTAGCTTTTTTAAAAATGCCAATTTTTATAATTTTTTCACCTTTAAGGCCATATTTTCTAAAATATTGATTCAAATCGACTTCGGTAAAGTGATTTATATATATTGAGATGCAAGAAATTTACTTTCCAAATTAAGTTGCAGTTGAACCTTTTTTGAAAGAGTTATGGGTTATTAAAGTTTCCAAAGAATTTTGCTTTTTTAAAAATGCCAATTTTTTTAATTTTTTCATCATTTTGCCCATATTTTCTAAAATATTGATTCAAATCGACTTCGGTAAAGTGATTTATATATATTCAGATGCCAAAAATGTACTTTTATAAAAAAGTTGCAATTGAACCTATTTTGAAAGAGTTATGGGTTATTAAAGTTTCCAAAGAATTTAGCTTTTTAAAAATGCCAATTTTTATAATTTTTCCACCTTTTAGGCCATATTTTCTAAAATATTGATTCAAATCGACTTCGGTAAAGTGATTTATATATATTCAGATGCCAAAAATGTACTTTTATAAAAAAGTTGCAATTGAACATATTTTGAAAGAGTTATGGGTTATTAAAGTTTCCAAAGAATTTAGCTTTTTAAAAATGCCAATTTTTATAATTTTTCCACCTTTTAGGCCATATTTTCTAAAATATTGATTCAAATCGACTTCGGTAAAGTGATTTATATATATTGAGATGCAAGAAATGTACTTTTCAAATGAAGTTGCAGTTGAACCTTTTTTGAAAGAGTTATGGGTTATTAAAGTTTCCAAAGAATTTTGCTTTTTTAAAAATGCCAATTTTTTTAACTTTTTCATCATTTTGGCCATATTTTCTAAAATATTGATTCAAATCGACTTCGGTAAAGTGATTTATATATATTCAGATGCCAGAAATGTACTTTTATAAAAAAGTTGCAATTGAACCTATTTTGAAAGAGTTATGGGTTATTAAAGTTTCCAAAGAATTTAGCTTTTTTAAAAATGCCAATTTTTATAATTTTTCCACCTTTTAGGCCATATTTTCTAAAATATTGATTCAAATCGACTTCGGTTAAGTGTTTTATATATATTAGATAAAATTTTTTAAAAAAGTTGCAATTGAACCTATTTTGAAAGAGTTATGGGTTATTAAAGTTTCCAAAGAATTTAGCTTTTTTAAAAATGCCAATTTTTATAATTTTTCCACCTTTTAGGCCATATTTTCTAAAATATTGATTCAAATCGACTTCGGTAAAGTGATTTATATATATTCAGATGCCAGAAATGTACTTTTATAAAAAAGTTGCAATTGAACCTATTTTGAAAGAGTTATGGGTTATTTAAGTTTCCAAAGAATTTTTCTTTATTAAAAATGCCAATTTTTTTCATTTTTTCACCTTTTTGGCCATATTTTCTAAAATATTAATTCAAATCGACTTCGGTAAAGTGATTTATATATATTTAGATGCCAGAAATGTACTTTTCGAAATTAAGTTGCAGTTGAACATTTTTTTGAAAGAGTTATGGGTTATTAAAGTTTCCAAAGAATTTTGCTTTTTTAAAAATGCCAATTTTTATAATTTTTTCACCTTTTAGGCCATATTTTCTAAAATATTGATTCAAATCGACTTCGGTAAAGTGATTTATATATATTGAGATGCAAGAAATTTACTTTTAAAAAAATTGCAGTTGAACTTTTTTGAAAGAGTTATGGGTTATTAAAGTTTCCAAAGAATTTTGCTTTTTTAAAAAGGCCAATTTTTTAACTTTTTCATCATTTTGGCCATATTTTCTAAAATATTGATTCAAATCGACTTCGGTAAAGTGATTTATATATATTAAGATGCCAGAAATGTACTTTTATAAAAAAGTTGCAATTGAACCTATTTTGAAAGAGTTATGGGTTATTAAAGTTTCCAAAGAATTTAGCTTTTTTAAAAATGCCAATTTTTATAATTTTTCCACCTTTTAGGCCATATTTTCTAAAATATTGATTCAAATCGACTTCGGTAAAGTGATTTATATATATTCAGATGCCAGAAATGTACTTTTAAAAAAAGTTGCAATTGAACATATTTTGAAAGAGTTATGGGTTATTAAAGTTTCCAAAGAATTTAGCTTTATTAAAAATGCCAATTTTTATAATTTTTCCACCTTTTAGGCCATATTTTCTAAAATATTGATTCAAATCGACTTCGGTAAAGTGATTTATATATATTCAGATGCCAGAAATGTACTTTTATAAAAAAGATGCAATTGAACCTATTTTTAAAGAGTTATGGGTTATTAAAGTTTCCAAAGAATTTAGCTTTTTTAAAAATGCCAATTTTTATAATTTTTTCACCTTTTAGGCCATATTTTCTAAAATATTGATTCAAATCGACTTCGGTAAAGTGATTTATATATATTGAGATGCAAGAAATTTACTTTCCAAATTAAGTTGCAGTTGAACCTTTTTTGAAAGAGTTATGGGTTATTAAAGTTTCCAAAGAATTTTGCTTTTTTAAAAATGCCAATTTTTTTAATTTTTTCATCATTTTGGCCATATTTTCTAAAATATTGATTCAAATCGACTTCGGTAAAGTGATTTATATATATTCAGATGCCAAAAATGTACTTTTATAAAAAAGTTGCAATTGAACCTATTTTGAAAGAGTTATGGGTTATTAAAGTTTCCAAAGAATTTAGCTTTTTAAAAATGCCAATTTTTATAATTTTTCCACCTTTTAGGCCATATTTTCTAAAATATTGATTCAAATCGACTTCGGTAAAGTGATTTATATATATTCAGATGCCAAAAATGTACTTTTAAAAAAAGTTGCAATTGAACCTATTTTGAAAGAGTTATGGGTTATTAAAGTTTCCAAAGAATTTAGCTTTTTTAAAAATGCCAATTTTTATAATTTTTCCACCTTTTAGGCCATATTTTCTAAAATATTGATTCAAATCGACTTCGGTAAAGTGATTTATATATATTCAGATGCCAGAAATGTACTTTTATAAAAAAGTTGCAATTGAACCTATTTTGAAAGAGTTATGGGTTATTAAAGTTTCCAAAGAATTTAGCTTTTTTAAAAATGCCAATTTTTATAATTTTTTCACCTTTTAGGCCATATTTTCTAAAATATTGATTCAAATCGACTTCGGTAAAGTGATTTATATATATTGAGATGCAAGAAATTTACTTTCCAAATGAAGTTGCAGTTGAACCTTTTTTGAAAGAGTTATGGGTTATTAAAGTTTCCAAAGAATTTTGCTTTTTTAAAAATGCCAATTTTTTTAACTTTTTCATCTTTTTGCCCATATTTTCTAAAATATTGATTCAAATCGACTTCGGTAAAGTGATTTATATATATTCAGATGCCAGAAATGTACTTTTATAAAAAAGTTGCAATTGAACATATTTTGAAAGAGTTATGGGTTATTAAAGTTTCCAAAGAATTTAGCTTTTTTAAAAATGCCAATTTTTATAATTTTTTAAAATATTGATTCAAATCGACTTCGGTAAAGTGATTTATATATATTCAGATGCCAGAAATGTACTTTTCAAATAAAGTTGCAGTTGAACCTTTTTTGAAAGAGTTATGGGTTATTAAAGTTTCCAAAGAATTTAGCTTTTTTAAAAATGCCAATTTTTATAATTTTTTCACCTTTTAGGCCATATTTTCTAAAATATTGATTCAAATCGACTTCGGTAAAGTGATTTATATATATTCAGATGCCAGAAATGTACTTTTATAAAAAAGATGCAATTGAACCTATTTTTAAAGAGTTATGGGTTATTAAAGTTTCCAAAGAATTTAGCTTTTTTAAAAATGCCAATTTTTATAATTTTTTCACCTTTTAGGCCATATTTTCTAAAATATTGATTCAAATCGACTTCGGTAAAGTGATTTATATATATTGAGATGCCAGAAATGTACTTTTCCAAATGAAGTTGCAGTTGAACCTTTTTTGAAAGAGTTATGGGTTATTAAAGTTTCCAAAGAATTTGCTTTTTAAAAATGCCAATTTTTTCATTTTTCACCTTTTTGGCCATATTTTCTAAAATATTGATTCAAATCGACTTCGGTAAAGTGATTTATATATATTCAGATGCCAGAAATGTACTTTCCAAATGAAGTTGCAATTAAACCTTTTTTGAAAGAGTTATGGGTTATTAAAGTTTCCAAAGAATTTAGCTTTTTTAAAAATGCCAATTTTTATAATTTTTTCACCTTTTAGGCCATATTTTCTAAAATATTGATTCAAATCGACTTCGGTAAAGTGATTTATATATATTGAGATGCAAGAAATTTACTTTTCCAAATGAAGTTGCAGTTGAACCTTTTTTGAAAGAGTTATGGGTTATTAAAGTTTCCAAAGAATTTTGCTTTTTTAAAAATGCCAATTTTTTTAACTTTTTCATCATTTTGCCCATATTTTCTAAAATATTGATTCAAATCGACTTTGGTAAAGTGATTTATATATATTCAGATGCCAAGAAATGTACTTTTATAAAAAAGTTGCAATTGAACCTATTTTGAAAGAGTTATGGGTTATTAAAGTTTCCAAAGAATTTAGCTTTTTTAAAAATGCCAATTTTTATATTTTTTCCACCTTTTAGGCCATATTTTCTAAAATATTGATTCAAATCGACTTCGGTAAAGTGATTTATATATATTCAGATGCCAAAAATGTACTTTTTATAAAAAAGTTGCAATTGAACCTATTTTGAAAGAGTTATGGGTTATTAAAGTTTCCAAAGAATTTAGCTTTTTTAAAAATGCCAATTTTTATAATTTTTCCACCTTTTAGGCCATATTTTCTAAAATATTGATTCAAATCGACTTCGGTAAAGTGATTTATATATATTCAGATGCCAGAAATGTACTTTTATAAAAAAGTTGCAATTGAACATATTTTGAAAGAGTTATGGGTTATTAAAGTTTCCAAAGAATTTAGCTTTTTTAAAAATGCCAATTTTTATAATTTTTCCACCTTTTAGGCCATATTTTCTAAAATATTGATTCAAATCGACTTCGGTAAAGTGATTTATATATATTCAGATGCCAGAAATGTACTTTTATAAAAAAGATGCAATTGAACCTATTTTTAAAGAGTTATGGGTTATTAAAGTTTCCAAAGAATTTAGCTTTTTTAAAAATGCCAATTTTTATAATTTTTTCACCTTTTAGGCCATATTTTCTAAAATATTGATTCAAATCGACTTCGGTAAAGTGATTTATATATATTCAGATGCCAGAAATGTACTTTTCAAATAAAGTTGCAGTTGAACCTTTTTTGAAAGAGTTATGGGTTATTAAAGTTTCCAAAGAATTTTGCTTTTTTAAAAATGCCAATTTTTTTAACTTTTTCATCATTTTGGCCATATTTTCTAAAATATTGATTCAAATCGACTTTGGTAAAGTGATTTATATATATTCAGATGCCAAAAATGTACTTTTATAAAAAAGTTGCAATTGAACCTATTTTGAAAGAGTTATGGGTTATTAAAGTTTCCAAAGAATTTAGCTTTTTTAAAAATGCCAATTTTTATAATTTTTTAAAATATTGATTCAAATCGACTTCGGTAAAGTGATTTATATATATTCAGATGCCAGAAATGTACTTTTCAAATAAAGTTGCAATTGAACCTTTTTTGAAAGAGTTATGGGTTATTTAAGTTTCCAAAGAATTTTTCTTTATTAAAAATGCCAATTTTTTTCATTTTTCACCTTTTTGGACATATTTTCTAAAATATTAATTCAAATCGACTTCGGTAAAGTGATTTATATATATTGAGATGCAAGAAATTTACTTTTCAAATTAAGTTGCAGTTAAACTTTTTTTGAAAGAGTTATGGGTTATTAAAGTTTCCAAAGAATTTTGCTTTTTTAAAAATGCCAATTTTTTTAATTTTTTCACCTTTTAGGCCATATTTTCTAAAATATTGATTCAAATCGACTTCGGTAAAGTGATTTATATATATTCAGATGCCAGAAATTTACTTTTTAAATTAAATTGCAATTGAACCTATTTTGAAAGAGTTATGGGTTATTAAAGTTTCCAAAGAATTTAGCTTTTTAAAAATGCCAATATTTATAATTTTTTCACCTTTTAGGCCATATTTTCTAAAATATTGATTCAAATCGACTTCGGTAAAGTGATTTATATATATTCAGATGCCAGAAATGTACTTTTACAAATAAAGTTGTAATTCAACCTCTTTTGAAAGAGTTATAGGTTATTAAAGTTTCCAAAGAATTTAGCTTTTTTAAAAATGCCAATTTTTATAATTTTTTCACCTTTTAGGCCTTATTTTCTAAAATATTGATTCAAATCGACTTCGGTAAAGTGATTTATATATATAGACTTCGGTAAAGTGATTTATATATATTCAGATGCCAAAAATGTACTTTTATAAAAAAGTTGCAATTGAACCTATTTTGAAAGAGTTATGGGTTATTAAAGTTTCCAAAGAATTTAGCTTTATTAAAAATGCCAATTTTTATATTTTTTCCACCTTTTAGGCCATATTTTCTAAAATATTGATTCAAATCGACTTCGGTAAAGTGATTTATATATATTCAGATGCCAAAAATGTACTTTTATAAAAAAGTTGCAATTGAACATATTTTGAAAGAGTTATGGGTTATTAAAGTTTCCAAAGAATTTAGCTTTTTTAAAAATGCCAATTTTTATAATTTTTCCACCTTTTAGGCCATATTTTCTAAAATATTGATTCAAATCGACTTCGGTAAAGTGATTTATATATATTGAGATGCAAGAAATTTACTTTCCAAATGAAGTTGCAGTTAAACCTTTTTTGAAAGAGTTATGGGTTATTAAAGTTTCCAAAGAATTTTGCTTTTTTAAAAATGCCAATTTTTTTAACTTTTTCATCATTTTGGCCATATTTTCTAAAATATTGATTCAAATCGACTTTGGTAAAGTGATTTATATATATTCAGATGCCAGAAATGTACTTTTATAAAAAAAGTTGCAATTGAACCTATTTTGAAAGAGTTATGGGTTATTAAAGTTTCCAAAGAATTTAGCTTTATTAAAAATGCCAATTTTTATATTTTTTCCACCTTTTAGGCCATATTTTCTAAAATATTGATTCAAATCGACTTCGGTAAAGTGATTTATATATATTCAGATGCCAAAAATGTACTTTTATAAAAAAGTTGCAATTGAACCTATTTTGAAAGAGTTATGGGTTATTAAAGTTTCCAAAGAATTTAGCTTTTTTAAAAATGCCAATTTTTATAATTTTTCCACCTTTTAGGCCATATTTTCTAAAATATTGATTCAAATCGACTTCGGTAAAGTGATTTATATATATTCAGATGCCAGAAATTTACTTTTTAAATTAAATTGCAATTGAACCTATTTTGAAAGAGTTATGGGTTATTAAAGTTTCCAAAGAATTTAGCTTTTTTAAAAATGCCAATTTTTATAATTTTTTCACCTTTTAGGCCTTATTTTCTAAAATATTGATTCAAATCGACTTCGGTAAAGTGATTTATATATATAGACTTCGGTAAAGTGATTTATATATATTCAGATGCCAAAAATGTACTTTTATAAAAAAGTTGCAATTGAACCTATTTTGAAAGAGTTATGGGTTATTAAAGTTTCCAAAGAATTTTGCTTTTTTAAAAATGCCAATTTTTTTAACTTTTTCATCATTTTGGCCATATTTTCTAAAATATTGATTCAAATCGACTTCGGTAAAGTGATTTATATATATTCAGATGCCAAAAATGTACTTTTATAAAAAGTTGCAATTGAACCTATTTTGAAAGAGTTATGGGTTATTAAAGTTTCCAAAGAATTTAGCTTTTTTAAAAATGCCAATTTTTATAATTTTTCCTTTTTGTTTTAAAATATTGATTCAAATCGACTTCGGTAAAGTGATTTATATATATTCAGATGCCAGAAATGTACTTTTTCAAATAAAGTTGCAATTGAACCTTTTTTGAAAGAGTTATGGGTTATTAAAGTTTCCAAAGAATTTAGCTTTTTTAAAAATGCCAATTTTTATAATTTTTCCACCTTTTAGGCCATATTTTCTAAAATATTGATTCAAATCGACTTCGGTAAAGTGATTTATATATATTCAGATGCCAGAAATGTACTTTTATAAAAAAGATGCAATTGAACCTATTTTTAAAGAGTTATGGGTTATTAAAGTTTCCAAAGAATTTAGCTTTTTTAAAAATGCCAATTTTTATAATTTTTTCACCTTTTAGGCCATATTTTCTAAAATATTGATTCAAATCGACTTCGGTAAAGTGATTTATATATATTGAGATGCAAGAAATTTACTTTCCAAATGAAGTTGCAGTTGAACCTTTTTTGAAAGAGTTATGGGTTATTAAAGTTTCCAAAGAATTTTGCTTTTTTAAAAATGCCAATTTTTTTAACTTTTTCACCTTTTAGGCCATATTTTCTAAAATATTGATTCAAATCGACTTCGGTAAAGTGATTTATATATATTCAGATGCCAAAAATGTACTTTTATAAAAAGTTGCAATTGAACATATTTTGAAAGAGTTATGGGTTATTAAAGTTTCCAAAGAATTTAGCTTTTTTAAAAATGCCAATTTTTATAATTTTTCCACCTTTTAGGCCATATTTTCTAAAATATTGATTCAAATCGACTTCGGTAAAATGATTTATATATATTGAGATGCAAGAAATTTACTTTCCAAATGAAGTTGCAGTTAAACCTTTTTTGAAAGAGTTATGGGTTATTAAAGTTTCCAAAGAATTTTGCTTTTTTAAAAATGCCAATTTTTTTAACTTTTTCATCATTTTGCCCATATTTTCTAAAATATTGATTCAAATCGACTTTGGTAAAGTGATTTATATATATTCAGATGCCAGAAATGTACTTTTACAAATAAAGTTGCAATTGAACCTCTTTTGAAAGAGTTATAGGTTATTAAAGTTTCCAAAGAATTTAGCTTTTTTAAAAATGCCAATTTTTATAATTTTTTCACCTTTTAGGCCATATTTTCTAAAATATTGATTCAAATCGACTTCGGTAAAGTGATTTTATATTGACTTCGGTAAAGTGATTTATATATATTCAGATGCCAAAAATGTACTTTTATAAAAAAGTTGCAATTGAACCTATTTTGAAAGAGTTATGGGTTATTAAAGTTTCCAAAGAATTTAGCTTTTTTAAAAATGCCAATTTTTATATTTTTTCCACCTTTTAGGCCATATTTTCTAAAATATTGATTCAAATCGACTTCGGTAAAGTGATTTATATATATTCAGATGCCAAAAATGTACTTTTATAAATAAAGTTGCAATTGAACCTATTTTGAAAGAGTTATGGGTTATTAAAGTTTCCAAAGAATTTAGCTTTTTTAAAAATGCCAATTTTTATAATTTTTCCACCTTTTAGGCCATATTTTCTAAAATATTGATTCAAATCGACTTCGGTAAAGTGATTTATATATATTGAGATGCAAGAAATTTACTTTCCAAATGAAGTTGCAGTTAAACCTTTTTTGAAAGAGTTATGGGTTATTAAAGTTTCCAAAGAATTTTGCTTTTTTAAAAATGCCAATTTTTTTAACTTTTTCATCATTTTGCCCATATTTTCTAAAATATTGATTCAAATCGACTTTGGTAAAGTGATTTATATATATTCAGATGCCAAAAATGTACTTTTATAAAAAAGTTGCAATTGAACATATTTTGAAAGAGTTATGGGTTATTAAAGTTTCCAAAGAATTTAGCTTTATTAAAAATGCCAATTTTTATATTTTTTCCACCTTTTAGGCCATATTTTCTAAAATATTGATTCAAATCGACTTCGGTAAAGTGATTTATATATATTCAGATGCCAAAAATGTACTTTTATAAAAAAGTTGCAATTGAACCTATTTTGAAAGAGTTATGGGTTATTAAAGTTTCCAAAGAATTTAGCTTTTTTAAAAATGCCAATTTTTATAATTTTTTCACCTTTTAGGCCATATTTTCTAAAATATTGATTCAAATCGACTTCGGTAAAGTGATTTATATATATTCAGATGCCAGAAATTTACTTTTTAAATTAAGTTGCAATTGAACCTATTTTGAAAGAGTTATGGGTTATTAAAGTTTCCAAAGAATTTAGCTTTTTTAAAAATGCCAATTTTTATAATTTTTTCACCTTTTAGGCCATATTTTCTAAAATATTGATTCAAATCGACTTCGGTAAAGTGATTGTTGGTAAAGTGATTTATATATATTCAGATGCCAAAAATGTACTTTTATAAAAAAGTTGCAATTGAACCTATTTTGAAAGAGTTATGGGTTATTAAAGTTTCCAAAGAATTTTGCTTTTTTAAAAATGCCAATTTTTTTAACTTTTTCACCTTTTTGGCCATATTTTCTAAAATATTGATTCAAATCGACTTCGGTAAAGTGATTTATATATATTCAGATGCCAGAAATGTACTTTTATAAAAAAGTTGCAATTGAACCTATTTTGAAAGAGTTATGGGTTATTAAAGTTTCCAAAGAATTTAGCTTTTTTAAAAATGCCAATTTTTATAATTTTTTTTTTTTAAAATATTGATTCAAATCGACTTCGGTAAAGTGATTTATATATATTCAGATGCCAGAAATGTACTTTTTCAAATAAAGTTGCAATTGAACCTTTTTTGAAAGAGTTATGGGTTATTAAAGTTTCCAAAGAATTTAGCTTTTTTAAAAATGCCAATTTTTATAATTTTTCCACCTTTTAGGCCATATTTTCTAAAATATTGATTCAAATCGACTTCGGTAAAGTGATTTATATATATTCAGATGCCAGAAATGTACTTTTTTAAAAAAAAGTTGCAATTGAACCTATTTTTAAAGAGTTATGGGTTATTAAAGTTTCCAAAGAATTTAGCTTTTTTAAAAATGCCAATTTTTATAATTTTTTCACCTTTTTAGGCCATATTTTCTAAAATATTGATTCAAATCGACTTCGGTAAAGTGATTTATATATATTGAGATGCAAGAAATTTACTTTCCAAATGAAGTTGCAGTTGAACCTTTTTTGAAAGAGTTATGGGTTATTAAAGTTTCCAAAGAATTTTGCTTTTTTAAAAATGCCAATTTTTTTAACTTTTTCATCATTTTGCCCATATTTTCTAAAATATTGATTCAAATCGACTTTGGTAAAGTGATTTATATATATTCAGATGCCAAAAATGTACTTTTATAAAAAAGTTGCAATTGAACATATTTTGAAAGAGTTATGGGTTATTAAAGTTTCCAAAGAATTTAGCTTTTTAAAAATGCCAATTTTTATATTTTTTCCATCTTTTAGGCCATATTTTCTAAAATATTGATTCAAATCGACTTCGGTAAAGTGATTTATATATATTCAGATGCCAAAAATGTACTTTTATAAAAAAGTTGCAATTGAACCTATTTTGAAAGAGTTATGGGTTATTAAAGTTTCCAAAGAATTTAGCTTTTTTAAAAATGCCAATTTTTATAATTTTTCCACCTTTTAGGCCATATTTTCTAAAATATTGATTCAAATCGACTTCGGTAAAGTGATTTATATATATTCAGATGCCAGAAATCTACTTTTATAAAAAAGTTGCAATTGAACATATTTTGAAAGAGTTATGGGTTATTAAAGTTTCCAAAGAATTTAGCTTTTTTAAAAATGCCAATTTTTATAATTTTTCCACCTTTTAGGCCATATTTTCTAAAATATTGATTCAAATCGACTTCGGTAAAGTGATTTATATATATTCAGATGCCAGAAATGTACTTTTTTCAAAGTTGCAATTGAACTTTTTGAAAGAGTTATGGGTTATTAAAGTTTCCAAAGAATTTAGCTTTTTTAAAATGCCAATTTTTATAATTTTTCACCTTTTAGGCCATATTTTCTAAAATATTGATTCAAATCGACTTTGGTAAAGTGATTTATATATATTCAGATGCCAGAAATGTACTTTTATAAAAAAGTTGCAATTGAACATATTTTGAAAGAGTTATGGGTTATTAAAGTTTCCAAAGAATTTAGCTTTTTTAAAAATGCCAATTTTTATAATTTTTTCACCTTTTAGGCCTTATTTTTTAAAATATTGATTCAAATCGACTTCGGTAAAGTGATTTATATATATTCAGATGCCAGAAATGTACTTTTTCAAATAAAGTTGCAATTGAACCTTTTTTGAAAGAGTTATGGGTTATTAAAGTTTCCAAAGAATTTTTCTTTATTAAAAATGCCAATTTTTTTAATTTTTTCACCTTTTTGGCCATATTTTCTAAAATATTAATTCAAATCGACTTCGGTAAAGTGATTTATATATATTGAGATGCAAGAAATTTACTTTTCAAATTAAGTTGCAGTTAAACTTTTTTGAAAGAGTTATGGGTTATTAAAGTTTCCAAAGAATTTTGCTTTTTTAAAAATGCCAATTTTTTTAATTTTTTCACCTTTTAGGCCATATTTTCTAAAATATTGATTCAAATCGACTTCGGTAAAGTGATTTATATATATTCAGATGCCAGAAATTTACTTTTACAAATAAAGTTGCAATTGAACCTTTTTAAAAGAGTTATGGGTTATTAAAGTTTCCAAAGAATTTAGCTTTTTTAAAAATGCCAATTTTTATAATTTTTTTCACCTTTTAGGCCATATTTTCTAAAATATTGATTCAAATCGACTTCGGTAAAGTGATTTATATATATTCAGATGCCAAAAATGTACTTTTATAAAAAAGTTGCAATTGAACATATTTTGAAAGAGTTATGGGTTATTAAAGTTTCCAAAGAATTTAGCTTTTTTAAAAATGCCAATTTTTATAATTTTTCCACCTTTTAGGCCATATTTTCTAAAATATTGATTCAAATCGACTTCGGTAAAGTGATTTATATATATTCAGATGCCAAAAATGTACTTTTAAAAAAGTTGCAATTGAACCTATTTTGAAAGAGTTATGGGTTATTAAAGTTTCCAAAGAATTTAGCTTTTTTAAAAATGCCAATTTTTATAATTTTTCCACCTTTTAGGCCATATTTTCTAAAATATTGATTCAAATCGACTTCGGTAAAGTGATTTATATATATTGAGATGCAAGAAATTTACTTTCCAAAAGAAGTTGCAGTTAAACCTTTTTTGAAAGAGTTATGGGTTATTAAAGTTTCCAAAGAATTTTGCTTTTTTAAAAATGCCAATTTTTTTAATTTTTTCATCTTTTTGGCCATATTTTCTAAAATATTGATTCAAATCGACTTCGGTAAAGTGATTTATATATATTCAGATGCCAGAAATGTACTTTTATAAAAAAGTTGCAATTGAACCTATTTTGAAAGAGTTATGGGTTATTAAAGTTTCCAAAGAATTTAGCTTTTTAAAAATGCCAATTTTTATATTTTTTCCACCTTTTAGGCCATATTTTCTAAAATATTGATTCAAATCGACTTCGGTAAAGTGATTTATATATATTCAGATGCCAAAAATGTACTTTTATAAAATAAGTTGCAATTGAACATATTTTGAAAGAGTTATGGGTTATTAAAGTTTCCAAAGAATTTTGCTTTTTTAAAAATGCCAATTTTTATAATTTTTCCACCTTTTAGGCCATATTTTCTAAAATATTGATTCAAATCGACTTCGGTAAAGTGATTTATATATATTCAGATGCCAGAAATTTACTTTTCAAATTAAATTGCAATTGAACCTTTTTTGAAAGAGTTATGGGTTATTAAAGTTTCCAAAGAATTTAGCTTTTTTAAAAATGCCAATTTTTATAATTTTTTCACCTTTTAGGCCATATTTTCTAAAATATTGATTCAAATCGACTTCGGTTGATTTTTATTCGGTAAAGTGATTTATATATATTCAGATGCCAAAAATGTACTTTTATAAAAAAGTTGCAATTGAACCTATTTTGAAAGAGTTATGGGTTATTAAAGTTTCCAAAGAATTTAGCTTTTTAAAAATGCCAATTTTTATATTTTTTCCACCTTTTAGGCCATATTTTCTAAAATATTGATTCAAATCGACTTCGGTAAAGTGATTTATATTTTATTCAGATGCCAAAAATGTACTTTTATAAAAAAGTTGCAATTGAACCTATTTTGAAAGAGTTATGGGTTATTAAAGTTTCCAAAGAATTTAGCTTTTTTAAAAATGCCAATTTTTATAATTTTTTCACCTTTTAGGCCATATTTTCTAAAATATTGATTCAAATCGACTTCGGTAAAATGATTTATATATATTGAGATGCAAGAAATTTACTTTCCAAATGAAGTTGCAGTTGAACCTTTTTTGAAAGAGTTATGGGTTATTAAAGTTTCCAAAGAATTTTGCTTTTTTAAAAATGCCAATTTTTTTAACTTTTTCATCATTTTGCCCATATTTTCTAAAATATTGATTCAAATCGACTTTGGTAAAGTGATTTATATATATTCAGATGCCAAAAATGTACTTTTTAAAAAAAGTTGCAATTGAACATATTTTGAAAGAGTTATGGGTTATTAAAGTTTCCAAAGAATTTAGCTTTTTTAAAAATGCCAATTTTTATATTTTTTCCACCTTTTAGGCCATATTTTCTAAAATATTGATTCAAATCGACTTCGGTAAAGTGATTTATATATATTCAGATGCCAAAAATGTACTTTTATAAAAAAGTTGCAATTGAACATATTTTGAAAGAGTTATGGGTTATTAAAGTTTCCAAAGAATTTAGCTTTTTTAAAAATGCCAATTTTTATAATTTTTCCACCTTTTAGGCCATATTTTCTAAAATATTGATTCAAATCGACTTCGGTAAAGTGATTTATATATATTCAGATGCCAGAAATGTACTTTTATAAAAAAGTTGCAATTGAACCTATTTTGAAAGAGTTATGGGTTATTAAAGTTTCCAAAGAATTTTGCTTTTTTAAAAATGCCAATTTTTATAATTTTTTCACCTTTTAGGCCATATTTTCTAAAATATTGATTCAAATCGACTTCGGTAAAGTGATTTATATATATTGAGATGCAAGAAATTTACTTTCCAAATGAAGTTGCAGTTGAACCTTTTTTGAAAGAGTTATGGGTTATTAAAGTTTCCAAAGAATTTTGCTTTTTTAAAATGCCAATTTTTTTAACTTTTTCATCATTTTGGCCATATTTTCTAAAATATTGATTCAAATCGACTTCGGTAAAGTGATTTATATATATTAAGATGCCAGAAATGTACTTTTATAAAAAAGTTGCAATTGAACATATTTTGAAAGAGTTATGGGTTATTAAAGTTTCCAAAGAATTTAGCTTTTTTAAAAATGCCAATTTTTATAATTTTTCCACCTTTTAGGCCATATTTTCTAAAATATTGATTCAAATCGACTTCGGTTAAGTGATTTATATATATTCAGATGCCAGAAATGTACTTTTATAAAAAAGTTGCAATTGAACCTATTTTTAAAGAGTTATGGGTTATTAAAGTTTCCAAAGAATTTAGCTTTTTTAAAAATGCCAATTTTTATAATTTTTTCACCTTTTAGGCCATATTTTCTAAAATATTGATTCAAATCGACTTCGGTAAAGTGATTTATATATATTGAGATGCAAGAAATTTACTTTCCAAATGAAGTTGCAGTTGAACCTTTTTGAAAGAGTTATGGGTTATTAAAGTTTCCAAAGAATTTTGCTTTTTAAAAATGCCAATTTTTTTAACTTTTTCATCATTTTGCCCATATTTTCTAAAATATTGATTCAAATCGACTTTGGTAAAGTGATTTATATATATTCAGATGCCAGAAATGTACTTTTATAAAAAAGTTGCAATTGAACATATTTTGAAAGAGTTATGGGTTATTAAAGTTTCCAAAGAATTTAGCTTTATTAAAAATGCCAATTTTTATATTTTTTCCACCTTTTAGGCCATATTTTCTAAAATATTGATTCAAATCGACTTCGGTAAAGTGATTTATATATATTCAGATGCCAAAAATGTACTTTTATAAAAAGTGCAATTGAACATATTTTGAAAGAGTTATGGGTTATTAAAGTTTCCAAAGAATTTAGTTTTTTAAAAATGCCAATTTTTATAATTTTTTCACCTTTTAGGCCATATTTTCTAAAATATTGATTCAAATCGACTTCGGTAAAGTGATTTATATATATAGACTTCGGTAAAGTGATTTATATATATTCAGATGCCAAAAATGTACTTTTATAAAAAAGTTGCAATTGAACATATTTTGAAAGAGTTATGGGTTATTAAAGTTTCCAAAGAATTTAGCTTTTTTAAAAATGCCAATTTTTATAATTTTTCCACCTTTTAGGCCATATTTTCTAAAATATTGATTCAAATCGACTTCGGTAAAGTGATTTATATATATTCAGATGCCAGAAATGTACTTTTATAAAAAAAGATGCAATTGAACCTATTTTTAAAGAGTTATGGGTTATTAAAGTTTCCAAAGAATTTAGCTTTTTTAAAAATGCCAATTTTTATAATTTTTTCACCTTTAAGGACATATTTTCTAAAATATTGATTCAAATCGACTTCGGTAAAATGATTTATATATATTGAGATGCAAGAAATTTACTTTCCAAATGAAGTTGCAGTTAAACCTTTTTTGAAAGAGTTATGGGTTATTAAAGTTTCCAAAGAATTTTGCTTTTTTAAAATGCCAATTTTTTTAACTTTTTCATCATTTTGCCCATATTTTCTAAAATATTGATTCAAATCGACTTTGGTAAAGTGATTTATATATATTCAGATGCCAAAAATGTACTTTTATAAAAAAGTTGCAATTGAACATATTTTGAAAGAGTTATGGGTTATTAAAGTTTCCAAAGAATTTAGCTTTTTTAAAAATGCCAATTTTTATAATTTTTTTTTAGGCCATATTTTCTAAAATATTGATTCAAATCGACTTCGGTAAAGTGATTTATATATATTCAGATGCCAGAAATGTACTTTTCAAATAAAGTTGCAATTGAACCTATTTTGAAAGAGTTATGGGTTATTAAAGTTTCCAAAGAATTTAGCTTTTTTAAAAATGCCAATTTTTATAATTTTTCCACCTTTTAGGCCATATTTTCTAAAATATTGATTCAAATCGACTTCGGTTAAGTGATTTATATAAATTAATAAATCTTAGCGAGATTTATTTTTAAAAAAAAGCTTGTGCTTTATTTACGGTCGATTTTAGACTAACTTAAACAATCTAAAGAAATTAATTATAACACTTCTGCTGCTAAAGTCTCTGCCGCTGTTGCTGCCGCTGCTGACGTAGGGTGTTGAATTCTCTCGTCCCGGTCCCACGGTTGGGAGTTGCGCAAGTGCTGACCATAGGGAACGATTATGATGACGCAGCGCACGTGGGGATGGTTGGGTGCAGGTGCGTTCGATATTCTGGTCGATGCTCCCACGATATCGTATGTTAACTCGAGGCACGTGTTGATTTGGTGCATTCGAGTGCATTGTGGGTTTTATCATAAGTGACCTTAACTCCTCCCCCTTTAAATGCGGACGTCCTCGGCCGCCAGTTGTCCATGATTTCCGTTTGTTCCCGAACTCTTTACTGAATCGATGATTATCTTTGTTGATTTGCACTTTAGTGCTCTAATTGACAGTGTTAATATGAACATCAGTAGAATAATAAAGATACCGATACTGACTATTATGTTAGTTTCTTGACTGTCTTTTATGAGCTGAATTCTTGCCGTATTGTTGAAGTTCAGTTCCTTCACCATTTCTAGCGATAGGACCTCTTCAACTTTGCTTTTGTTTCCCATGATTTGGAGTAGAGGAGGCAAAGGTTCAGCGTGAACATACTCTCTGTTCATGTAGAGAGTTCCTCCTATCTCGATTGATGTATTTTTAGATTGAACGAGATAGGTTCCATCGAGATGTAGTCGTTCGTCATCGATGTTGACTGTTCCCTCGAAGTCGTTCAGTAGAATTGTTCCGGGCAGGATTTCTTCATGTTCCGGGATGTGTTGACTGTTTATTTGTTGACAGCTGGGTTGTTTCATTTGTAGAAGTGCGGCTTCGCAGGTGTTGTTACTTAGGTCTATTAGGTTTTCTTTCTTACATACTGACTTATCATTGATAGTTTCGCAGGATTCTTGAATTCCGTATTTTATTTCATTACATTGTATTATTAAATCGAATTTGATTTTGTTTATTAGTTTCCTTTTTTTAATTGGTTTTATTATTATTTTTTGACAAATATTATCCTCTATTATGGGCAGACTGATAATGTAAAGAATGTCTATTCCGTTTGAAGCTACTTTAATTCTAGCAAATTCGAGTAATTCTTCTATATTTATAAATAAATTGTTAGAATTTTGTACCAAATTTTCTATGAGTTTAATTTCGACAGATGATAATAATATGGAGTTAATTGTGTTGGTCTTAGCCCAATTGATTGCGTAAATCATATTTGTGAGTTCTTCTTTAAAAATTTTTAATTTATACTTTAATGTTTCTATTTCCATATTATTAACTGCTTGACTTTCTTTAGTGAATTTTATTATTGAATTAGTGCTTTCTTTAATTTCTTTAATTTTTTCGCTAAAAAGTCTGTTTATTATTACCTGCTTATTATTATTCTTTAATTGTTCGTTCATTTTATTTAAAATGATTTCGTGATCGTGGTGATCTGGGCTTCCGGCTAACCATTTCCAGGCAGTACCGAGCATATTTATTGATCTTCGTGTTCTTATATTATTAGGTCTTAGTCTATTTAGATCGTCTCTTATTTGTGTTAATTCGAGCGTAATGAATGGGGTGAGGTGGTTGGGGAGAGATGAGTTGATGGATTTTTCGAGCGATTGTAGTGCTTCTTCGTATTTTTGGATGTTGAAGACATGTATGATTTTGAATGAGCTATTCTTGATAGCTGCGGGGCCGATTTTGATAGTGACAAGTTGTGAGTTGGTATAATCTAGTATGGTTACCGTCCCGAGACACAACGGCAAAAATAGTAATCTGTAATTATGGATTTAACTTTTTAGATTATTTTTATGAACTACCTTCCCTGATACTGTTTTGATGGTTGAATTTCGATTTTCTGCAACTATTTCTTTTTTATATCTTGAAGAGATCTTAGAGCCTATTCTCTTGTTAACTTTAACGAAGACCTCTTCACCTATTGCGTATGACTTGAGCGTGTTTTTATTTGCATTGTGGTAATTTAGATCTGAAATCTGTGTGTCTAAGATTTTGCTCCTAATCTTTTCCCTTTTCTTTTCTATTGAGTCTGGTGTGTTGATTATATTGTTTCTAAAAAATGTTTCTACTGGTTTTTCTTTAGTTATCGAATGAATTGATTGATTATATTCCTGAGTCGCTTTAAACAATAGATCTGTGAGAGTAAGCTCGTCGTTGTCTTTCTTCAGACATCTAAGAATTTCAGTTAATGTCGAGTGAAAACGTTCTATTTGTCCATTGCTGGTGGAAGAGTACGGAGGTGTAGTAAAAACAGATATGTTAAGTTGGTTCTCCAACATGAATTTGATGGATGCTGAGTTTAGTGCTCTTTCATTATCCATTACTACAACTTTGGGGATTCCAAAAGCTATTAGCATTTCTCTTAATGGGATCATTATGTCTTCTGAAGCTCTGGATTTCAGGACTTTCACCTGAGCGTATTTAGAAAATTTGTCGATACCTGTTAAAACGTTAAGTTTTTCTGTGATATAGATATCTATATGTATCAGCTGTCCGGGATATTGTGGAATTGGAGTGGATTGTATAGCGCCTTTTGGGGGATGTCTGTCGTACTTTGATTCCTTACATGTTAGACATGTCGTGGTTATTGCAGTAATTTTTTTGTTCATTTTGGGAAAGAAGAATTTTCTTAGAATTTGTTCCTTATTTTCTTTTGCATTACGATGCGCTCTTTTATGTTCCTGTACTATTAAATCGTTTTGTTTACTTTCTGAGTCTATATCTTCCACTATCTGTTGTGCAAATCGGATTTTATAGGAATTGAAATGTGAAGGGTAGAAATTTTGAATCTGACCCATGATTTTTTCGGAGGTATGAATACCGTTGAGTATCTTAGGATCTAGTCTTTGTTTCATTATTTCAATTAGATCCTTCTCTGTATATGATGGTCTTTTCACTATATGCCTATGGTAAGTGGGGAATGGAATTTCGAAAATGTATGACGGGTTATCGTCTGTAAATAGGAATAATTGATTTTTAAACACATTAATGGGACTTTCTACCGAATGTATGAGGTTGTGAGACGAGCTATCATCGCTATTTACGGTCGCGGATGATGTTAGAGTGTTTATTTCATGCTTTGGTGGTGTTCTAGACAAAGCATCTGCTACCACGTTAGAGGTACCAGGTTTGTATTTTAACTCGTAGTTAAATTCTTCGAGGTAACTCTTCCAACGCTTAAGCTTGCCGTTATGATTTTTATTACTTAATGCAAAGGTGAGGGGTTGGTGATCCGTGTAGATCACGACCCTTGCTGTACCGTATAGGTACGTTCTTAAGTTCTGCAGAGCCCACACAATTGCTAACATTTCTTTTTCGTTCGTAGCGTAGTTTTCCTCTGTTTTTGATAGAGTACGGGATATAAAAGTAATGGGCTTGCCTTCTTGCTCAAGAACTGCTCCGATTGCGAAATTCGATGCATCTGTGGTTAGATGGAATTCCTTCTTGAAATTCGGATAGCTTAAGATAACATCTGCCGAGCTAAGTGTTCTCTTTAGTTTATTAAAGGCGTCTATTGCTTCGTCATTTAAGTGAATTTTGACTTTGTCAGATACTTTGGTTGATATTCTGCCTCCTTCACCTCTAAGAAGGATGGTAAGAGGTTTTGCCAACTTGGCATAGTCTCTTATGAATCTTCTATAGTATCCGGAAAGACCTAGGAATGATCTAAGTTCCTTCAGGGATGAGGGTATGGGGAAGTTAGCAATAGCTTTTACTTTGTCAGGGTTGGTTTTGACACCGTTCTCTGATATAGTAAAACCTAAGAAATTAACCTCTCTTTTAAAGAATTCACATTTATCCATTTGGACTTTCATGTTGGCCTGCTGTAAAGTCGCAAACACTTGATCCAAGTGATGAGCGTGTTCATTTTCTGTTTTACTGAAAATGATAATGTCATCGATATAGACGTAGCAAATCTTTCCGATGTGTTCTCTGAGAATATCGTCTAGAGCTCTTTGAAAGATAGAAGGTGAGTTTTTTAAACCGAAAGGAAGTCGAGTGAACTCGTATTTTCCTCCATTGACGGCGAAAGCTGTTTTTTCTATGTCCTCCTCTTTAAGTAAGATCTGATGAAATCCACTTTTCAAATCGAGGACTGTGAAAAACCTACTGTTCCCTAACTGTGCAATGATTTCTCCTATCTCCGGCATGGGGTATCGGTCAGAGATTGTTTCCGCATTCAATTTGCGATAGTCAATCACGATTCGATATTTCTTTTCTCCAGAGGCATCTGCCTTCTTTGGTACGACCCACACTGGTGCGTTGTACGGAGAACGAGAGGGTCGTATAATTCCATCATTCAACATCTCGTTGAGTTGTTTCTCAACTTCTTGTTTAAGAGATGTTGGATATGGGTAATGTTTCGTATGTACAGGTCTATCGGATAACGTTCTTATTTCTCCTACTACTCTCGTGGAGTATGTTAGTTTCTCATCTGGTTCCGCGAAGAGCGACTTATAGAGATTTGCTAGTTCGCGTATTAGCGAACTCTGATTTTCAGTCATATGATCCGTTCTAATTTTAATGTTATTTACGGATTGCGCTGGCAATTGCCTTATTCGGAATTGTTTATTGCCATTTACTTTTAATATGTCATTTCTGACGTCAATCACAACGTTAAGTTGTTTCATGGTATCGTTACCTAAAATACCATGGAATGTTTTTAGGGTTGGCAAAATGAAGAATTTAATCGGAATGTCGTGAAGACCAAAAAGATTTAGGAAAGTATGATGCGTGATTGCTATCTGACCTCCTATGGAGTTTGCGAAAAAAGTTTCTTTATTTGGCTTTGGAGAAGCTACTAGTGAGGGTTGAATATAATTTTGATTGGATCCTGTATCTATTAAAAATTTAAGATGCTCTCCGTCCCTCGTTCTACATTGAAAGTATGGTAGTGAGGAACGGTTTAAACTAAAAAATTGACGTCTGACATGTCCGTTATCCCTATTTCTGAGTCAAGCTGAGTGTATTCCCTGCCATCATATTGGTCTGAAAAACCGGCTGCTTCCAGGTGTGCGTAGTATTCCTGTTCGTTGCCATTATATGGGTAGGTATCTTCGTTTGGTTCTTGTTCTGTTAAGTCATTTTGATCAGGTTGTTCTTCGGTGTTTTGTTCTGTGGGGTTTCCAGTATTAATGTGGAATTGTCTTTGAAATTTCTGTGGCGGTCCTGAAAGTGGCGGTGGTCGTTTGCCAGAGAATTGATTTTGTTGTGGGTGATTCATGTAATTCACCCTGGCTGAACGAATCGAACTATCGACTTCCATTGGAGTGGGTTTAGGTTCTGGTTTTGGAGCTAGTGGACGCGGAGGCGTTTGGTATTGTGGTCTATACTGACTCGATTGTTGTGGTATTATTTGTTGTTGGGGGAACTGAGAAAAATGTCTTGCTAGATTGGATGTTGACTGATAAGTCTGATTAGTGAGACGCGGCGCATAGTAAAGTCTGGGGTCGAAATTTCTCCATTGACTCTGGTTAGAGTTGTTCGTCGGTTTCATCATTGTATGTCTAGCGTATGTTTGGTTCATGATGTGTCTAGGTGGAATGGTTGGTGGTTGTTGCCTGACTTTTGATGAAAAGGTATTTCTATGCTCCTGGTTTTCAAGTAGATTGCACAGATGCAATGCGTGACCGAGATCTCTAGGTTCCTTAACGGCTAAGAGACGAGGTAAGTCTCCGTTGAGACCTCGAACGAAAGTGTCGAGGGCTTTACCTCGGTAGTTATTCGTCAGAGCTCTTATGGAGTCTGTAGAGTCTTCTTGTACGCTGACTTGATTAAGTATCAGGGACAGTTGATGATATACGGCTTGGTAGTATTCCGTAATAGATAGTCTACCTTGCGATAGTGAGAACAATTGATACTCGAGAGTCTTGAGATCTCGTTTATCTGCATAATGTTCGGTCAAGCATTTGGAGATTGCTTTCCAGTTCAGTGGAGTGTTGTATGACTCTAACACTGTTTCTGCTTCACCTACTACTTTCATACGTACCGCTAACGTAACTAGGTAGTATCTATGCGTGTGTTCTTGTCCGTTGAATATGGTCATAATTCTATCGACATTCTTCTTCCAAGATCCGAAAGAAGTCCTGTCTCCCGAGAATTCTTTGATTAAACGAACTACATCTGGTACTTTTTCTGATTCGCCATTCGGTGATGGGCTTACGTATGGTATGTCTGTCAGCTGTTCTTCTGTTTCTATTCCTAGGGCTTGTCGAATGACTTGTCCTTCTTGAAGGGTGTCAGTGATTAAGGATCTTATGACTTCTCTTAACTCTGGAGTGGCTGTTGAAGTGCTAACTCTGGTCGGGACAGTTTTCTGTCGGCTTGAGCTTGTGATACCTAGCCCTGCCATTGCTTCGGACAAATCTTCCTGCATTTTATCTTTAATGTTTTTCGAACAGTATAGAGGAAAAATCGAATAGCACGGTTGATGATTTTAATGAAGCTATAGGGTGATTTATGATTCGGTGATTGTGTTTCTAGTTGAGACAGCTTAATTATTTTTAATATTTTGTTAAAACCAGTGGCTGGTTTGTTCCTTCTATCCGTGAGGGTCCCGTGGGAATCACAAGATTGGAATGTGTTATGAGGGTTTTTATAATGTGTTATTGGTTTACTTTAATTAATTATTTGTATCTTCTTAACTTAACTTTGTCTTGAAATTCTTAGATTATCTTATTTTCTAAAAAATTATTACTTAGAATTAATCTTGATTTCTTTCTTGTTTTTGTTCGATTGGTTCAATTCTTTTCCTTAATTTTTTGTTCTTGTATTTTGTTTGGTTCTTTTTTTTGATTTGATTTCACAAAATTTTACTTAATCACTATGCTTACACTAAGAAGTACATCCGGTGAATCTATCCCGCGCTGGTCCTTTGGATAACTCCTTTTCCTCCTATTGCTGTGCGGCGTAGCGGCGGTGCAACGGCTACTGGGGATCCTTAGTGACACTTTAATCACGCGGTTGTCTGCGAACGAATGCAACAGACTACGTCAGCGGCTATGTTGACCAAGTGAATCGATTGAGTATAAGTCGCGGCGAATGTTTATGCTTTTTTATATTCACACTCGTGCTGTGGCTGTTTCAGGCACTTTCGACGAGTAACACTATGTGGCTCTTTGAGGCACTGGTACGCGACACGGTTGATTACTACTTGATTCACCTGGTCCCTGCTCGGGCGCCAATTAATAAATCTTAGCGAGATTTATTTTTAAAAAAAAAGCTTGTGCTTTATTTACGGTGGATTTTAGACTAACTTAAACAATCTAAAGAAATTAATTATAACACTTCTGCTGCTAAAGTCTCTGCCGCTGTTGCTGCCGCTGCTGACGTTGGGTGTTGAATTCTCTCGTCCCGGTCCCACGGTTGGGAGTTGCGCAAGTGCTGACCATAGGGAACGATTATGATGACGCAGCGCACGTGGGGATGGTTGGGTGCAGGTGCGTTCGATATTCTGGTCGATGCTCCCACGATATCGTATGTTAACTCGAGGCACGTGTTGATTTGGTGCATTCGAGTGCATTGTGGGTTTTATCATAAGTGACCTTAACTTATATATTCAGATGCCATGTTTTCTTTATTAAAAATGCCAATTTTTTTCATTTTTCACCTTTTTGGACATATTTTCTAAAATATTAATTCAAATCGACTTCGGTAAAGTGATTTATATATATTTAGATGCCAGAAATGTAATTTCGAAATTAAGTTGCAGTTGAACATTTTTTTGAAAGAGTTATGGGTTATTAAAGTTTCCAAAGAATTTTGCTTTTTTAAAAATGCCAATTTTTATAATTTTTTCACCTTTTAGGCCATATGTTCTAAAATATTGATTCAAATCGACTTCGGTAAAGTGATTTATATATATTGAGATGCAAGAAATTTACTTTCCAAATGAGTTGAACCTTTTTTGAAAGAGTTATGGGTTATTAAAGTTTCCAAAGAATTTTGCTTTTTTAAAAATGCCAATTTTTTTAACTTTTTCATCATTTTGGCCATATTTTCTAAAATATTGATTCAAATCGACTTCGGTAAAGTGATTTATATATATTCAGATGCCAGAAATGTACTTTTATAAAAAAGTTGCAATTGAACATATTTTTAAAGAGTTATGGGTTATTAAAGTTTCCAAAGAATTTAGCTTTTTAAAAATGCCAATTTTTATAATTTTTTCACCTTTTAGGCCATATTTTCTAAAATATTGATTCAAATCGACTTCGGTAAAGTGATTTATATATATTGAGATGCCAGAAATTTACTTTCCAAATAAAGTTGCAGTTGAAACCTATTTTGAAAGAGTTATGGGTTATTAAAGTTTCCAAAGAATTTTGCTTTTTAAAAATGCCAATTTTTTAATTTTTTCATCTTTTTGGCCATATTTTCTAAAATATTGATTCAAATCGACTTTGGTAAAGTGATTTATATATATTCAGATGCCAAAAATGTACTTTTATAAAAAAGTTGCAATTGAACCTATTTTGAAAGAGTTATGGGTTATTAAAGTTTCCAAAGAATTTAGCTTTTTTAAAAATGCCAATTTTTATAATTTTTTCACCTTTTAGGCCATATTTTCTAAAATATTGATTCAAATCGACTTCGGTAAAGTGATTTATATATATTGAGATGCCAGAAATTTACTTTCAAAATGAAGTTGCAGTTGAACCTTTTTTGAAAGAGTTATGGGTTATTAAAGTTTCCAAAGAATTTTGCTTTTTAAAAATGCCAATTTTTTTAATTTTTTCACCTTTTTGGCCATATTTTCTAAAATATTGATTCAAATCGACTTCGGTAAAGTGATTTATATACATTAAGATGCCAGAAATGTACTTTTATAAAAAAATTGCAATTGAACATATTTTGAAAGAGTTATGGGTTATTAAAGTTTCCAAAGAATTTAGCTTTTTAAAAATGCCAATTTTTTTAATTTTTTCACCTTTTAGGCCATATTTTCTAAAATATTGATTCAAATCGACTTCGGTAAAGTGATTTATATATATTCAGATGCCAGAAATGTACTTTTAAAAATAAAGATGCAATTGAACCTATTTTTGAAAGAGTTATGGGTTATTAAAGTTTCCAAAGAATTTAGCTTTTTTAAAAATGCCAATTTTTATAATTTTTATCATTTTGGACATATTTTCTAAAATATTGATTCAAATCGACTTCGGTAAAGTGATTTATATATATTCAGATGCCAGAAATCTACTTTTATAAAAAAGTTGCAATTGAACATATTTTGAAAGAGTTATGGGTTATTAAAGTTTCCAAAGAATTTAGCTTTTTTAAAAATGCCAATTTTTATAATTTTTCCACCTTTTAGGCCATATTTTCTAAAATATTGATTCAAATCGACTTCGGTTAAGTGATTTATATATATTCAGATGCCAGAAATGTACTTTTATAAAAAAGATGCAATTGAACCTATTTTTGAAAGAGTTATGGGTTATTAAAGTTTCCAAAGAATTTAGCTTTTTTAAAAATGCCAATTTTTATAATTTTTTCACCTTTAAGGACATATTTTCTAAAATATTGATTCAAATCGACTTCGGTTAAATGATTTATATATATTGAGATGCAAGAAATTTACTTTCCAAATGAAGTTGCAGTTAAACCTTTTTTGAAAGAGTTATGGGTTATTAAAGTTTCCAAAGAATTTTGCTTTTTTAAAAATGCCACTTTTTTTAATTTTTTCACCTTTTAGCCCATATTTTCTAAAATATTGATTCAAATCGACTTTGGTAAAGTGATTTATATATATTCAGATGCCAAAAATGTACTTTTATAAAAAAGGTCCAATTGAACATATTTTGAAAGAGTTATGGGTTATTAAAGTTTCCAAAGAATTTTGCTTTTTTAAAAATGCCAATTTTTATAATTTTTTAAAATATTGATTCAAATCGACTTCGGTAAAGTGATTTATATATATTCAGATGCCAGAAATGTACTTTTTCAAATAAAGTTGCAATTGAACCTTTTTTGAAAGAGTTATGGGTTATTTAAGTTTCCAAAGAATTTTTCTTTATTAAAAATGCCAATTTTTTTCATTTTTCACCTTTTTGGACATATTTTCTAAAATATTAATTCAAATCGACTTCGGTAAAGTGATTTTTATATATTGAGATGCCAGAAATTTACTTTTCAAATTAAGTTTCAGTTAAACCTTTTTTGAAAGAGTTATGGGTTATTAAAGTTTCCAAAGAATTTTGCTTTTTTAAAAATGCCAATTTTTTTAATTTTTTCACCTTTTAGGCCATATTTTCTAAAATATTGATTCGAATCGACTTCGGTAAAGTGTTTTATATATTTTCAGATGACAGAAATTTACTTTTTAAACTAAATTGCAATTGAACCTATTTTGAAAGAGTTATGGGTTATTAAAGTTTCCAAAGAATTTAGCTTTTTAAAAATGCCAATTTTTATAATTTTTTCACCTTTTAGGACATATTTTCTAAAATATTGATTCAAATCGACTTCGGTAAAGTGATTTATATATATTCAGATGCCAGAAATGTACTTTTACAAATAAAGTTATAATTCAACCTTTTTTAAAAGAGTTATGGGTTATTAAAGTTTCCAAAGAATTTAGCTTCTTTAAAAATGCCTATTTTTATAATTTTTTCACCTTTTAGGCCTTATTTTCTAAAATATTGATTCAAATCGACTTCGGTAAAGTGATTTATATATATTCAGATGCCAGAAATGTACTTTCTAAATAAAGTTGCAATTGGGCCTTTTTTGAAAGAGTTATGGGTTATTAAAGTTTCCAAAGAATTTTGCTTTTTTAAAAATGCCAATTTTTTAATTTTTTCACCTTTTGGGCCATATTTTCTAAAATATTGATTCAAATCGACTTCGGTAAAGTGATTTATATATATTCAGATGCCAAAAATGTACTTTTATAAAAAAGTTGCAATTGAACATATTTTGAAAGAGTTATGGGTTATTAAAGTTTCCAAAGAATTTAGCTTTTTTAAAAATGCCAATTTTTATAATTTTTTAAAATATTGATTCAAATCGACTTCGGTAAAGTGATTTATATATATTCAGATGCCAGAAATTTACTTTTTCAAATAAAGTTGCAATTGAACCTTTTTTGAAAGAGTTATGGGTTATTTAAGTTTCCAAAGAATTTTGCTTTTTTAAAATGCCAATTTTTTTAATTTTTCACCTTTTTTGGCCATATTTTCTAAAATATTGATTCAAATCGACTTCGGTAAAGTGATTTATATATATTGAGATGCCAGAAATTTACTTTTACAAATTAAGTTGCAATTGAACCTTTTTTGAAAGAGTTATGGGTTATTAAAGTTTCCAAAGAATTTTGCTTTTTTAAAAATGCCAATTTTTTAATTTTTTCACCTTTTAGGCCATATTTTCTAAAATATTGATTCAAATCGACTTCGGTAAAGTGATTTATATATATTCAGATGCCAGAAATTTACTTTTTAAACTAAGTTGCAATTGAACCTTTTTGAAAGAGTTATGGGTTATTAAAGTTTCCAAAGAATTTTGCTTTTTTAAAAATGCCAATTTTTTATAATTTTTTCACCTTTTAGGCCATATTTTCTAAAATATTGATTCAAATCGACTTTGGTAAAGTGATTTATATATATTCAGATGCCAGAAATGTACTTTTATAAATAAAGTTGCAATTGAACCTATTTTGAAAGAGTTATGGGTTATTAAAGTTTCCAAAGAATTTAGCTTTTTAAAAATGCCAATTTTTATAATTTTTTCACCTTTTTAGGCCATATTTTCTAAAATATTGATTCAAATCGACTTCGGTAAAGTGATTTATATATATTCAGATGCCAGAAATGTAACTTTTATAAAAAAGTTGCAATTGAACCTATTTTGAAAGAGTTATGGGTTATTAAAGTTTCCAAAGAATTTAGCTTTTTTAAAAATGCCAATTTTTATAATTTTTTCACCTTTTAGGCCATATTTTCTAAAATATTGATTCAAATCGACTTCGGTAAAGTGATTTATATATATTCAGATGCCAGAAATGTACTTTCCAAATTAAGTTGCAGTTGAACCTTTTTGAAAGAGTTATGGGTTATTAAAGTTTCCAAAGAATTTAGCTTTTTTAAAAATGCCAATTTTTATAATTTTTTCACCTTTTAGGCCATATTTTCTAAAATATTGATTCAAATCGACTTCGGTAAAGTGATTTATATATATTCAGATGCCAGAAATGTACTTTTTCAAATAAAGTTGCAATTGAACCTTTTTTAAAGAGTTATGGGTTATTAAAGTTTCCAAAGAATTTTGCTTTTTTAAAAATGCCAATTTTTTTAATTTTTTCACCTTTTTTAGGCCATATTTTCTAAAATATTGATTCAAATCGACTTCGGTAAAGTGATTTATATATATTCAGATGCCAGAAATGTACTTTTACAAATAAAGTTGCAATTGAACCTTTTTTTGAAAGAGTTATGGGTTATTAAAGTTTCCAAAGAATTTAGCTTTTTTAAAATGCCAATTTTTATAATTTTTTCACCTTTTAGGCCATATTTTCTAAAATATTGATTCAAATCGACTTCGGTAAAGTGATTTTAAAGTGATTTATATATTCAGATGCCAAAATGTACTTTTATAAAAAAGTTGCAATTGAACATATTTTGAAAGAGTTATGGGTTATTAAAGTTTCCAAAGAATTTAGCTTTTTTAAAAATGCCAATTTTTATATTTTTTCCACCTTTTAGGCCATATTTTCTAAAATATTGATTCAAATCGACTTCGGTAAAGTGATTTATATATATTCAGATGCCAGAAATGTACTTTTATAAAAAAGTTGCAATTGAACCTATTTTGAAAGAGTTATGGGTTATTAAAGTTTCCAAAGAATTTAGCTTTTTTAAAAATGCCAATTTTTATAATTTTTCCACCTTTTAGGCCATATTTTCTAAAATATTGATTCAAATCGACTTCGGTAAAATGATTTATATATATTGAGATGCAAGAAATTTACTTTCCAAATGAAGTTGCAGTTAAACCTTTTTTGAAAGAGTTATGGGTTATTAAAGTTTCCAAAGAATTTTGCTTTTTTAAAAATGCCAATTTTTTTAATTTTTTCATCTTTTTGCCCATATTTTCTAAAATATTGATTCAAATCGACTTTGGTAAAGTGATTTATATATATTCAGATGCCAAAAATGTACTTTTATAAAAAAGTTGCAATTGAACATATTTTGAAAGAGTTATGGGTTATTAAAGTTTCCAAAGAATTTAGCTTTTTTAAAAATGCCAATTTTTATATTTTTTTCACCTTTTAGGCCATATTTTCTAAAATATTGATTCAAATCGACTTCGGTAAAGTGATTTATATATATTCAGATGCCAGAAATTTACTTTTTAAATTAAATTGCAATTGAACCTATTTTGAAAGAGTTATGGGTTATTAAAGTTTCCAAAGAATTTAGCTTTTTAAAAATGCCAATTTTTATAATTTTTTCACCTTTTAGGCCTTATTTTCTAAAATATTGATTCAAATCGACTTCGGTAAAGTGATTTATATATATTCAGATGCCAGAAATGTACTTTTACAAATAAAGTTGTAATTCAACCTCTTTTAAAAGAGTTATAGGTTATTAAAGTTTCCAAAGAATTTAGCTTTTTTAAAAATGCCAATTTTTATAATTTTTTCACCTTTTAGGCCTTATTTTCTAAAATATTGATTCAAATCGACTTCGGATATATATATTGGTAAAGTGATTTATATATATTCAGATGCCAAAAATGTACTTTTATAAAAAGTTGCAATTGAACATATTTTGAAAGAGTTATGGGTTATTAAAGTTTCCAAAGAATTTAGCTTTATTAAAAATGCCAATTTTTATATTTTTTCCACCTTTTAGGCCATATTTTCTAAAATATTGATTCAAATCGACTTCGGTAAAGTGATTTATATATATTCAGATGCCAAAAATGTACTTTTATAAAAAAGTTGCAATTGAACATATTTTGAAAGAGTTATGGGTTATTAAAGTTTCCAAAGAATTTAGCTTTTTTAAAAATGCCAATTTTTATAATTTTTTCACCTTTTAGGCCATATTTTCTAAAATATTGATTCAAATCGACTTCGGTAAAATGATTTATATATATTCAGATGCAAGAAATTTACTTTCCAAATAAAGTTGCAGTTAAACCTTTTTTGAAAGAGTTATGGGTTATTAAAGTTTCCAAAGAATTTTGCTTTTTTAAAAATGCCAATTTTTTTAATTTTTTCACCTTTTAGGCCATATTTTCTAAAATATTGATTCAAATCGACTTCGGTAAAGTGATTTATATATATTCAGATGCCAAAAATGTACTTTTATAAAAAAAGTTGCAATTGAACATATTTTGAAAGAGTTATGGGTTATTAAAGTTTCCAAAGAATTTAGCTTTATTAAAAATGCCAATTTTTATATTTTTTCCACCTTTTAGGCCATATTTTCTAAAATATTGATTCAAATCGACTTCGGTAAAGTGATTTATATATATTCAGATGCCAAAAATGTACTTTTATAAAAAAGTTGCAATTGAACATATTTTGAAAGAGTTATGGGTTATTAAAGTTTCCAAAGAATTTAGCTTTTTAAAAATGCCAATTTTTATAATTTTTCCACCTTTTAGGCCATATTTTCTAAAATATTGATTCAAATCGACTTCGGTAAAGTGATTTATATATATTCAGATGCCAGAAATTTACTTTTTAAATTAAATTGCAATTGAACCTTTTTTGAAAGAGTTATGGGTTATTAAAGTTTCCAAAGAATTTAGCTTTTTTAAAAATGCCAATTTTTATAATTTTTTCACCTTTTAGGCCATATTTTCTAAAATATTGATTCAAATCGACTTCGGTAAAGTGATTTATATATATCGACTTCGGTAAAGTGATTTATATATATTCAGATGCCAAAAATGTACTTTTATAAAAAGTTGCAATTGAACCTATTTTTGAAAGAGTTATGGGTTATTAAAGTTTCCAAAGAATTTAGCTTTTTTAAAAATGCCAATTTTTATAATTTTTCCACCTTTTAGGCCATATTTTCTAAAATATTGATTCAAATCGACTTCGGTAAAGTGATTTATATATATTGAGATGCAAGAAATTTACTTTCCAAATAAAGTTGCAGTTGAACCTTTTTTGAAAGAGTTATGGGTTATTAAAGTTTCCAAAGAATTTAGCTTTTTTAAAAATGCCAATTTTTTTAACTTTTTCACCTTTTTGCCCATATTTTCTAAAATATTGATTCAAATCGACTTCGGTAAAGTGATTTATATATATTCAGATGCCAAAAATGTACTTTTATAATAAAAGTTGCAATTGAACCTATTTTGAAAGAGTTATGGGTTATTAAAGTTTCCAAAGAATTTAGCTTTTTAAAAATGCCAATTTTTATAATTTTTTCCACCTTTTAGGCCATATTTTCTAAAATATTGATTCAAATCGACTTCGGTAAAGTGATTTATATATATTCAGATGCCAAAAATGTACTTTTATAAAAAGTTGCAATTGAACATATTTTGAAAGAGTTATGGGTTATTAAAGTTTCCAAAGAATTTAGCTTTTTTAAAAATGCCAATTTTTATAATTTTTCCACCTTTTAGGCCATATTTTCTAAAATATTGATTCAAATCGACTTCGGTAAAAGTGATTTATATATATTGAGATGCAAGAAATTTACTTTCCAAATGAAGTTGCAGTTGAACCTTTTTTGAAAGAGTTATGGGTTATTAAAGTTTCCAAAGAATTTTGCTTTTTTAAAAATGCCAATTTTTTTAACTTTTTCATCTTTTTGGCCATATTTTCTAAAATATTGATTCAAATCGACTTCGGTAAAGTGATTTATATATATTCAGATGCCAAAATGTACTTTTATAAAAAAAGTTGCAATTGAACATATTTTGAAAGAGTTATGGGTTATTAAAGTTTCCAAAGAATTTAGCTTTTTTTAAAAATGCCAATTTTTATATTTTTCCACCTTTTAGGCCATATTTTCTAAAATATTGATTCAAATCGACTTCGGTAAAGTGATTTTATATATATTCAGATGCCAGAAATGTACTTTTAAATAAAGTTGCAATTGAACCTATTTTGAAAGAGTTATGGGTTATTAAAGTTTCCAAAGAATTTTGCTTTTTTAAAAATGCCAATTTTTATAATTTTTTTCACCTTTTAGGCCATATTTTCTAAAATATTGATTCAAATCGACTTCGGTAAAGTGATTTATATATATTGAGATGCCAGAAATTTACTTTCTAAATTAAGTTGCAATTGAACCTATTTTGAAAGAGTTATGGGTTATTAAAGTTTCCAAAGAATTTAGCTTTTTAAAAATGCCAATTTTTATAATTTTTTCACCTTTTAGGCCATATTTTCTAAAATATTGATTCAAATCGACTTCGGTAAAGTGATTTATATATATTCAGATGCCAGAAATGTACTTTTACAAATAAAGTTGTAATTCAACCTTTTTTAAAAGAGTTATAGGTTATTAAAGTTTCCAAAGAATTTAGCTTTTTTAAAAATGCCAATTTTTATAATTTTTTCACCTTTTAGGCCTTATTTTCTAAAATATTGATTCAAATCGACTTCGGTAAAGTGATTTATATATATTCAGATGCCAGAAATGTACTTTTATAAAAAAGTTGCAATTGAACATATTTTGAAAGAGTTATGGGTTATTAAAGTTTCCAAAGAATTTAGCTTTTTAAAAATTCCCAATTTTTATAATTTTTCCACCTTTTTAGGCCATATTTTCTAAAATATTGATTCAAATCGACTTCGGTAAAGTGATTTATATATATTCAGATGCCAGAAATTTACTTTTTAAATTAAATTGCAATTGAACCTATTTTGAAAGAGTTATGGGTTATTAAAGTTTCCAAAGAATTTAGCTTTTTTTAAAATGCCAATTTTTATAATTTTTCACCTTTTAGGCCTTATTTTCTAAAATATTGATTCAAATCGACTTCGGTAAAGTGATTTATATATATTCAGATGCCAGAAATGTACTTTTACAAATAAAGTTGTAATTCAACCTTTTTTAAAAGAGTTATAGGTTATTAAAGTTTCCAAAGAATTTAGCTTTTTAAAAATGCCAATTTTTATAATTTTTTCATCCTTTTAGGCCTTATTTTCTAAAATATTGATTCAAATCGACTAGACTGATTTATATATATAGACTTCGGTAAAGTGATTTATATATATTCAGATGCCAAAAATGTACTTTTTATAAAAGTTGCAATTGAACATATTTTGAAAGAGTTATGGTTATTAAAGTTTCCAAAGAATTTAGCTTTATTAAAA
>JAECWN010000369.1:0-118775 GCA_018150725.1 Drosophila quadrilineata
AATTCTTTCAAAGTAGGTTCAACTGCAACTTAATTTGAAAAGTAAATATCTGGCATCTCAATATATATAAATCAGTTTACCGAAGTCCATTTGAATCAATATTTTAGAAAATATGGCCTAAAAATTGAAAAAATTAAAAAATTGGCATATTTAAAAATGCAAAATTCTTTGGAAACTTTAATAATCCATAACTCTTTCAAAAAAGTTAAACTGCAATTTAATTTTTAAAGTAAATTTCTGGCATCTCAATATATATAAATTACTTTACCGAAGTCGATTTGAATCAATATTTTAGAAAAATTGGCCAAAAAGGTGAAACAATTGGATTTTTTAAAAAAGCAAAATTCTCTGGAAAATTTAATTACCCATAACTCTTTCAAAAAAGGTTAAACTGCAATTTAATTTTTAAAGTAAATTTCTGGCATCAAAATATATATAAATCACTTTATCGAAGTCGATTTGAATCAATATTTTAGAAAATATGGCCTAAAAGGTGAAAAAATTGGAAATTTTAAAAAAGCTAAATTCTTTGGAAACTTTAATAACCCATAACTCTTTCAAAAAAGGTTAAACTGCAACTTAATTTGGAATGTAAATTTCTGGCATCAAAATATATACAAATCACTTTACTGAAGTCGATTTGAATCAATATTTTAGAAAATATGGCCTAAAAGGTGAAAAATTAAAAAAATTGGCATTTTTAAAAATGCAAAATTCTTTGGAAAATTTAATAACCCATAACTCTTTCAAAAAAGGTTAAACTGCAATTTAATTTTTAAAGTAAATTTCTGGCATCTCAATATATATAAATCACTTTACCGAAGTCGATTTGAATCAATATTTTAGAAAAATTGGCCAAAAAGGTGAAACAATTGGATTTTTTAAAAAAGCAAAATTCTCTGGAAACTTTAATTACCCATAACTCTTTCAAAAAAGGTTAAACTGCAATTTAATTTTTAAAGTAAATTTCTGGCATCAAAATATATATAAATCACTTTATCGAAGTCGATTTGAATCAATATTTTAGAAAATATGGCCTAAAAGGTAAAAAATTAAAAAAATTGGCATTTTTAAAAATTCAAAATTCTTTAGAAACTTTATTAATCCATAACTCTATCAAAATAGGTGCAACTGCAACTTAATTTAGAAAGTAAATTTCTGGCATCTCAATATATATAAATCACTTTACCGAAGTCGATTTGAATCAATATTTTAGAAAATATGGCCAAAAAGGTGAAAAATTGAAAAAATTGGAATTTTTAAAAAAGCAAAATTCTTTGGAAACTTTAATAACCCATAACTCTTTCAAAAAAGGTTAAACTGCAACTTAATTTTTAAAGTAAATTTCTGGCATCAAAATATATATAAATCACTTTATCGAAGTCGATTTGAATCAATATTTTAGAAAATATGGCCTAAAAGGTGAAAAAATTGGAAATTTTAAAAAAGCTAAATTCTTTGGAAACTTTAATAACCCATAACTCTTTCAAAAAAGGTTAAACTGCAACTTAATTTGGAAAGTAAATTTCTGGCATCAAAATATATACAAATCACTTTACCGAAGTCGATTTGAATCAATATTTTAGAAAATATGGCCTAAAAGGTGAAAAATTAAAAAATTGGATTTTAAAAATGCAAATTCTTTGGAAACTTTAATAACCATAACTCTTTCAAAGGTATGATTATTTGTAATTTTCTTTATCTGGGTTTGTTAATATGGCCAAAAGGTGAAAAATTAAAAAAATTGGCATTTTTAAAAATGCAAAATTCTTTGGAAAATTTAATAACCCATAACTCTTTCAAAAAAAGTTAAACTGCAATTTAATTTTTAAAGTAAATTTCTGGCATCTCAATATATATAAATTACTTTACCGAAGTCGATTTGAATCAATATTTTAGAAAAATTGGCCAAAAAGGTGAAACAATTGGATTTTTTAAAAAAGCAAAATTCTCTGGAAAATTTAATTACCCATAACTCTTTCAAAAAAGGTTAAACTGCAATTTAATTTTTAAAGTAAATTTCTGGCATCAAAATATATATAAATCACTTTATCGAAGTCGATTTGAATCAATATTTTAGAAAATATGGCCTAAAAGGTGAAAAATTAAAAAAATTGGCATTTTTAAAAATGCAAAATTCTTTAGAAACTTTATTAATCCATAACTCTTTCAAAATAGGTGCAACTGCAACTTAATTTAGAAAGTAAATTTCTGGCATCTCAATATATAAATCACTTTACCGAAGTCGATTTGAATCAATATTTTAGAAAAAATGGCCAAAAAGGTGAAAAAATTGGAATTTTTAAAAAAGCAAAATTCTTTGGAAACTTTAATAACCCATAACTCTTTCAAAAAAGGTTAAACTGCAACTTAATTTTTAAAGTAAATTTCTGGCATCAAAATATATATAAATCACTTTATCGAAGTCGATTTGAATCAATATTTTAGAAAATATGGCCTAAAAGGTAAAAAATTAAGAAATTGGCATTTTTAAAAATGCAAAATTCTTTGGTAAAGTTAATAATCCATAACTCTTTCAAAATAGGTTCAATTGCAAATTAATTGAAGCAATATTTTAGAAAAAATGGACAAAAAGGTGAAAAATTAAAAAAATTGGCATTTTTAAAAAAGCAAAATTCTTTGGAAAATTGAATAACCCATAACTCTTTCAAAAAATGTTCAACTGCAACTTAATTTAGAAAGTAAATTTCTGGCAAAATTCTTTGGAAACTTTAATAACCCATAACTCTTTCAAAAAAGGTTTAATTGCAAATTAATTTCTCATATCTGAATATATATAAATCAATTAACCGAAGTCGATTTGAATCAATATTTTAGAATAAATGGCCTAAAAGATGAAAAATTGAAAAAATTGGCATTTTTAAAAAGCAAAATTCTTTGGAAACTTTAATAACCCATAACTCTTTCGAAATAGGTTCAACTGCAACTTAATTTGGAAAGTAAATTTCTGGCATCTCAATATATATAAATCACTTTACCGAAGTCGATTTAAATCAATATTTTAGAAAATATTGCAAAAAAGTTGAAAAAATTAAAAAAATTGGCATTTTTAAAAAAGCAAAATTCTCTGGAAACTTTAATAACCCATAACTCTTTCAAAATAGGTTCAAATGCAACTGAATTTGGAAAGTAAATTTCTGGCATCTCAATATATATAAATCAGCTTACCGAAGTCGATTTGAATCAATATTTTAGAAATATGTCCTGAAAGGTGAAAAAATTGGAATTTTTAAAAATGCCAAATTCTCTTGAAAATTTAATAACCCATAACTCTTTCAAAAAAAGTTCAACTGCTACTTAATTTGGAAACTAAATTTCTGGCATCTCAATATATATAAATCACTTTACCGAAGTCGATTTGAATCAATATTTTAGAAAAAATGGCCAAAAAGGTGAAAAAATTGGAATTTTTAAAAAAGCTAAATTCTTTGGAAACTTTAATAACACATAACTCTTTCAAAGTAGGTTCAACTGCAACTTAATTTGAAAAGTAAATATCTGGCATCTCAATATATATAAATCAGTTTACCGAAGTCCATTTGAATCAATATTTTAGAAAATATGGCCTAAAAATTGAAAAAATTGAAAAAATTGGCATATTTAAAAATGCAAAATTCTTTGGAAACTTTAATAATCCATAACTCTTTCAAAATAGGTTCAATTGCAAATTAATTGAAGCAATATTTTAGAAAAAATGGACAAAAAGGTGAAAAATTAAAAAAATTGGCATTTTTAATAAAGCAAAATTCTTTGGAAAATTGAATAACCCATAACTCTTTCAAAAAATGTTCAACTGCAACTTAATTTAGAAAGTAAATTTCTGGCATCTCAATATATATAAATCACTTTACCGAAGTCGATTTGAATCAATATTTTAGAAAATATGGCCACAAAGGTGAAAAATTAAAAAAATTGGCATTTTTAAAAAAGCAAAATTCTCTGGAAACTTTAATAACCCATAACTCTTTCAAAATAGGTTCAACTGCAACTGAATTTGGAAAGTAAATTTCTGGCATCTCAATATATATAAATCAGCTTACCGAAGTCGATTTGAATCAATATTTTTAAAAATGCCAAATTCTCTTGAAAATTTAATAACCCATAACTCTTTCAAAAAAGGTTCAACTGCTACTTAATTTGGAAACTAAATTTCTGGCATCTCAATATATATAAATCACTTTACCGAAGTCGATTTGAATCAATATTTTAGAAAATATGGCCAAAAAGGTGAAAAATTACATTTTTAAAAATGCAAAATTCTTTGGAAACTTTAATTGCAATATTTAGAAAATATGTCCAAAAAGGTGGAAAAATTAAAAAAATTGGCATTTTTAAAAATGCAAAATTCTCTGGAAACTTTAATAACCCATAACTCTTTCAAAAAAGGTTCAACTGCAACTTAATTTGGAAAGTAAATTTCTGGCATCTCAATATATATAAATCAGTTTACCGAAGTCGATTTAAATCAATATTTTAGAAATATGTCCTAAAAGGTGAAAAAATTGGAATTTTTAAAAATGCAAAATTCTCTGGAAACTTTAATAGCCCATAACTCTTTCAAAAAATGTTCAACTGCAACTTAACTTGGAAAATTAATTTTTGGCATCTCAGTTTATATAAATCACTTTACCGAAGTCGATTTGAATCAATATTTTAGAAAATATGGCCAAAAAGGTGAAAAATTTAAAAAATTGGCATTTTTAAAAAAGCAAAATTCTCTGGAAACTTTAATAACCCATAACTCTTTCAAAAAATGTTCAACTGCAACTTAATTTGGAAAGTAAATTTCTGGCATCTCAATATATATAAATCAGTTTACCGAAGTCGATTTGAATCAATATTTTAGAATAAATGGCCAAAAAGGTGAAAAAATTGGCATTTTTAAAAAAGCAAAATTCTCTGGAAACTTTAATAACCCATAACTCTTTCAAAATAGGTTAAACTGCAACTTAATTTGGAAAGTAAATTTCTGGCATCACAATATATATAAATCACGTTACCGAAGTCGATTTGAATCAATATTTTAGAAAAAATGGCCTAAAAGGTAAAAAATTAAAAAAATTAGCATTTTTAAAAATGCAAAATTCTTTGGTAACTTTAATAATCCATAACTCTTTTAAAATAGGTTCAACTGCAAGTTAATTTGGAAAGTAAATTTCTGGCATCTCAATATATATTAATCACTTTACCGAAGTCGATTTGATTCAATCGTTTAGAAAATATGTCTTAAAAGGTGAAAAATTAAAAAATTGGCCTTTTTTCTAAAAGCAATATTCTTTGGAAACTTTAATAACCCATAACTCTTTCAAAATAGGTTCAATTGCAACTTATTTTAAAAAGTAAATTTCTGGCATCTCAATATATATAAATCACTTTACCGAAGTCGATTTGAATCAATATTTTAGAAAATATGGCCAAAAAGGTGAAAAAATTGAAAAAATTGGAATTTTTAAAAATGCAAAATTCTTTGGAAACTTCAATTGCAATATTTAGAAAATATGTCCAAAAAGGTGGAAAAATTAAAAAAATTGGCATTTTTAAAAATGCAAAATTCTCTGGAAACTTTAATAACCCATAACTCTTTCAAAAAAGTTTCAACTGCAACTTAATTTGGAAAGTAAATTTCAGGCATCTCAATATATATAAATCAGTTTACCGAAGTCGATTTGAATCAATATTTTAGAAATATGTCCTAAAAGGTGAAAAAATTGGAATTTTTAAAAATGCAAAATATTCTGGAAACTTTAATAGCCCATAACTCTTTCAAAAAATGTTCAACTGCAAATTAAATTGGAAAGTAAATTTCTGGCATCTCAATATATATAAATCACTTTACCGAAGTCGATTTGAATCAATAGTTTAGAAAATATGGCTTAAAAGGTAAAAAATTAAAAAATTGGCATTTTTCAAAAAGCAAAATTCTTTGGAAACTTTAATAACCCATAACTCTTTCAAAATAGGTTCAACTGCAACTTAATTTAAAAAGTAAATTTCTGGCATCTCAATATATATAAATCACTTTACCGAAGTCGATTTCAATCAATATTTTAGAAAATATGGCCAAAAAGGTGAAAAAATTTAAAAAATTGGAATTTTTAAAAATGCAAAATTCTTTGGAAACTTTAATTGCAATATTTAGAAAATATGTCCAAAAAGGTGGAAAAATTAAAAAAATTGGCATTTTTAAAAATGCAAAATTCTCTGGAAACTTTAATAACCCATAACTCTTTCAAAAAGGTTCAACTGCAACTTAATTTGGAAAGTAAATTTCTGGCATCTCAATATATATAAATCAGTTTACCGAAGTCGATTTGAATCAATATTTTAGAAATATGTCCTAAAAGGTGAAAAAATTGGAATTTTTAAAAATGCAAAATTCTCTGGAAACTTTAATAGCCCATAACTCTTTCAAAAAATGTTCAACTGCAACTTAATTTGGAAAGTAAATTTCTGGCATCTCAATATATATAAATCAGTTTACCGAAGTCGATTTGAATCAATATTTTAGAAATATGTCCTAAAAGGTGAAAAAATTGGAATTTTTAAAAATGCAAAATTCTCTGGAAACTTTAATAGCCCATAACTCTTTCAAAAAATGTTCAACTGCAACTTAATTTGGAAAGTAAATTTCTGGCATCTCAATATATATAAATCACTTTACCGAAGTCGATTTGAATCAATATTTTAGAAAATATGGCCAAAAAGGTGAAAAATTAAAAAATTGGCATTTTCTTTGGAAACTTTAATAACCCATAACTCTTTCAAAATAGGTTTAATTGCAAATTAATTTGGAAAATTAATTTCTGGCATCTCAGTATATATAAATCACTTTACCGAAGTCGGTTTGAATCAATATTTTAGAAAATATGGCATAAAAGGTGAAAAATTAAAAAAATTGGCATTTTTAAAAAAGCAAAATTCTCTGGAAACTTTAATAACCCATAACTCTTTCAAAAAATTTTCAACTGCAACTTAATTTGGAAAGTAAATTTCTGGCATCTCAATAGATATAAATCACTTTACCGAAGTCGATTTGAATCAATATTTTATTGAAAATATGTTGAAAAATTGATAAGTGAATTTTAAAAATGCAAAATTCTTTGGAAACTTCAATTGCAATATTTAGAAAATATGTCCAAAAAGGTGGAAAAATTAAAAAAATTGGCATTTTTAAAAATGCAAAATTCTCTGGAAACTTTAATAACCCATAACTCTTTCAAAAAAGGTTCAATTTTCATTTATTTAAATTTCTGGCATCTCAATATATATAAATCAGTTTACCGAAGTCGATTTGAATCAATATTTTAGAAATATGTCCTAAAAGGTGAAAAAATTTGAATTTTTAAAAATGCAAAATTCTCTGGAAACTTTAATAGCCCATAACTCTTTCAAAAAATGTTCAACTGCAACTTAAATTGGAAAGTAAATTTCTGGCATCTCAATATATATAAATCACTTTACCGAAGTCAATTTGAATCAATATTTTAGAAAAAATGGCCAAAAAGGTGAAAAAATTGGAATTTTTAAAAATGCAAAATTCTCTGGAAACTTTAATAGCCCATAACTCTTTCAAAAAATGTTAGACTGCAATTAAATTTTTAAAGTAAATTTCTGGCATCTCAATATAAATAAATCACTTTACCGAAGTCGATTTGAATCAATAGTTTAGAAAATATGGCTTAAAAGGTAAAAAATTAAAAAATTGGCATTTTTCAAAAAGCAAAATTCTTTGGAAACTTTAATAATCCATAACTCTTTCAAAATAGGTTTAATTGCAAATTAATTTGGAAAATTAATTTCTGACATCTCAGTATATATAAATCACTTTACCGAAGTCGATTTGAATCAATATTTTAGAAAATATGGCCAAAAAGGTGGAAAAATTAAAAAAATTGGCATTTTTAAAAATGCAAAATTCTTTGGAAACTTTAATAACCCATAACTCTTTCAAAAAAGGTTCAACTGCTGTTTGCGTCAGATGGCAACGCCGAGCAGCTGATCCGGCTGCTCCACACGATACTCCTCATCGATAGTATCGATACCCGACGATCGGCTATCGTGGAGTTGACCCTCGCTAATTAAGCTTATATGTAAAAGAAATCTCGCAAGTCACCCCCGGCTAGCTATTGTTTTCAACATATAAAAGCAAAGGCTTGCACATACTCTTGTGCCCCACAAAGAAAGTGTCAAAATAAAGTGACAAAATATTAAAACAAGTGCAACCCAGCGTATTGTTTTACCAACTCCACTACCCCCTCACTCCGCAGCTCATCAACGTATGTACATACGTACATACAACAGCAGCGGACATATAACAGCAGCTGACCACTCAACTCAACAGCGACGAGCAGCGGATTCTTCGCCACTCATTACCACAGGGATCACACACCCTAGGACCCCAGGAATACATTCCCGCCTGCTAAAAGATTTGGTCCTTCGAGCCGGATCGAATATCCTTTCGATAGAATATCCTTTCGGGACGAATATCCTTTCGTCTTTACCGGCTCGCACCGCGGGAATTTCAAAGCTTATATCCAGATAAGTACAAGTGTGATTCCTCATAAAAGTTCGATTGTCTCGCGTTTGTTTTTAAATCCATAAAAACAAACGAAACGCAAAGTTGAACGTACTCGGCAAGAAGTTACAGCTGAGCCGAGTTACAGCTAAACATACATACATATATACAAGCATACGTCTCAATACTGTGTGTGTGGTTTTGTATGTGTCGTTGCTAACCGGCCGTCCGTTATCAGCTTGTCTTACTTTGCGCTGTTCACTCGCACTCACGCACTGACGTCCAAAAATAGAGATAAGCAAGCATTTGTTTGTGTTTTTGCGGATTTTATCTTGATCCAACTGTGTTCGGCAGTGTGCAGTATTCTACACCTGTGGATATCTAATTAGATCCACCTCTGTACTGTGAATCGGTGATACACTATTTTTTTTCGATCGTGTTCATCTTCATCTGTTGCAGCACCACACAGTGTCAGGCGATTCTCCATATCGCCCATTCCAGCAGGCCTCAATTTGCCTGTCCCAAGCCCGTCGTCTTCTCGTCTTAACGACAAGACCCATCCCGCTGCTGCACCCTTAAGTCACTCCACATCTGTCATGGCCCTTTCCGACTTCAATTCCATCGCAAGAAAACTTATTAAGTTTAATGATCGACTCAACAGACCCTCGAGAGGAACTTCTACTCTCTACACCCTCCAAGTCCGCCGTGACCACATTAAATCCTTGTGGCACAAAGTTGAGTCTGAGTACGAGCGTTGCTCTCGGGTTCTCAATCCTAAGGAACTGAGCGATGATGTTTTGGCCATGGAGTCGACCTACGACCACTGCTACAGCATCTATGAGCAGTGTGTTGCCATGCTAAGCCAGCAGATTGACGATGCATCTACTCTGCTCCGTCCTGCAGCTCCTCCCTCTCCTACAGTTGCCATTTCCACTGGCTGTCGACTACCCCCTGCGACATTGAGGTGTTCCACGGGGATTACTCCAAATGGCCCACGTTCCGAGACCTTTTTACGGCGATCTACATCAACAACCCTCAGTTGACTGCCGTAGAACAGCTGTTCCATTTGAACGCCAAAACAAGTGGCGAGGCCAAGGCAATTGTAGCACGATCTCCGCTGACTAACGACGGCTTCTGTTCAGCGTGGGCCGCTCTCTCTGAAAGGTTTGAAAATAAGCGGCTATTGGTTAATAGTCAGCTTAAACCCTTTTCAACCTATCTCCAGTTACCTCAGAGACTGCAGATGCACTCAAAGGACTACAGAGCACAATCCACGGTTGTCTGACAGCGTTAGAACACTCTAACGTCTCCACAGACAACTGGGATTGTCTCCTTATATTTCTTTGCTCCTCCAAGCTTCCTTAAGGCGACCCTTGCCCTTTGGGAGCACAGCTTATTGAGGAAATATGACATCCCCACCTGGCAAGAGATGGACAGATTCCTCGGAGAACGATATCTCACTCTTGAAGCCATCGAGGATGTCATATCGCCCGTCTCGAACCGTCAGCCCCTAGAAGCCAGCCATTCCAAGGCCACTCCAAGAAGCTCAGGACCGGATCGGATACACTCCTACAGATCCATCATCAGGTTAGCGGCTCCAAAGTGTGATCTCTGCTCCAAAGAGAATCACCCCGTGCGTGTCTGCACCAAGTTCCTGCAGATGTCGGTCCAACAGAGGTCGACATACATAACTCGAAGTGGGTTATGTAGTAATTGTTTCGCCCGCAGTCACCAAGTCCGTGACTGTCCCAGTCAGCATAGCTGCTATGTCTGTACACGGCGACACAATACCCTTCTGCATCGCGACGTCTCAGCTCCGAGTCGCGACTCTCTCTCCACTTCAACCGTTCTCGCTGCCTCAAGCGCTCCGGATCATCCTCTGTCCAACATACAGTCCACTACTTCCAACACTGTGCAAAGCTTTTTGCTACCAACACGCGAGGAGTCCTCTTGGGCACTGCCATTGTCCACATATGTCACGCAGGTGTGACATACCCCGCTCGCGCGTTGCTCGACTCTGGATCCGAAGCCACTTTTATTTCCGAGCGACTCAGCAACTCAATCCAGTTGCCTTTCCAGCCAATTCTGGCCCAAGTGTCCGGCCTGAGTCAGAGCACTCAGGCCCAATCACACAAAGTGTGTGGCTTCCAGATTGGGTCTCCACTTAACCCCAACGTGCGCATTGATGCAACAGCCTATGTGCTCCCACACCTCGCTGGAGACCTTCCGTCAACGAGTATACCCCACGGCGTTTTCCACAATCTCCCACACCTCAAGTGGGCAGACCCATCCTTCTGCCGTAGCTCAGAGATTGATCTCCTGATAGGATCGGATATCCTTCCGTCTATCCTATTGGGAGGATTCAAACCGAATCTCTGCGGAACTCTGCTCGGACAAGAGACTATTTTCGGCTGGGTTCTCACGGGTCCGATCCCCCGCTCCACGGCAAAGTCGATCGCATCGCTCTCTGCTCGCATCAATCTTATCAATGCGAGTCCTCGACACCAACGGCCCACCGAGACTGGACCCTTCCTAATGACTGCTCTCCAATGTCCGGAGAGGCTCTCGCATCTGAGCAATTTCCGCCTCCAGCGATTCCACGAGTGCCTCAGACAACCTCTACGACCAAAAGGAATCGGCGCTGTCGTCGCAAGGAAGGCGATCCCAAGGGCACCCCTCTACGACCCTCGTACAGCTGCCTTTGGAAGATGGCCTACAAGACCCTCTGTCCTATCAGCCATCCCCGACCACTATTCAGAATATCTCATCTCGATGTCCTCCATTTCAGAATATGGCGCCTGAGGACCAGCCCAACAACTTTCGGTGCCGAGCCTGTAAGGGATTCCACGCGCTCCGTCAATGTCAGCGATTCCTCCAGCTGACTGCGGAGAAGAGGCTTCGGGTTGTACTCGCCAATCGGTACTGCCCGAATTGTCTTGCCCATCAGCATTCAGGGACATCATGCCGGACTCGCCAGGGATGTCGCAAGTGTGGAGGAGATCACCACTCATTATTGCACTTTTAGTCGGTAGAGTCCCAGCTGCGGCCTTCTAAGTCTCGGAACCCGCCCCGATGCCAATCGCACTGCCAGCGGAAGACTGCTGCGAAGCTTACCGCTTCCCCTGTACCCCAAAGCACCAGGAGTAAGACGACGGCAACTACACCCAACACCGGTCGCCCCCAATCCAGGAGGGTCATTCGTTGCAACAACGTTGCAAGGGGGCCGGGATGTTTGCGTCAGATGGCAACGCCGAGCAGCTGATCCGGCTGCTCCACACGATACTCCTCATCGATAGTATCGATACCCGACGATCGGCTATCGTGGAGTTGACCCTCGCTAATTAAGCTTATATGTAAAAGAAATCTCGCAAGTCACGCCCGGCTAGCTATTGTTTTCAACATATAAAAGCAAAGGCTTGCACATACTCTTGTGCCCCACAAAGAAAGTGTCAAAATAAAGTGACAAAATATTAAAACAAGTGCAACCCAGCGTATTGTTTTACCAACTCCACTACCCCCTCACTCCGCAGCTCATCAACGTATGTACATACGTACATACAACAGCAGCGGACATATAACAACAGCTGACCACTCAACTCAACAGCGACGAGCAGCGGATTCTTCGCCGCTCATTACCACAGGGATCACACACCCTAGGACCCCAGGATTACATTCCCGCCCACTACAATTAATTTGGAAAGTAAATTTCCATCTCAATATATATAAATCAGTTTACAAGTCGATTTTAATCAATATTTTAAATATGTTAAGTGAAAAAAATGGAATTTTTAAAAATGCAAAATTCTCTGGAAACTTTAATAGCCCATAACTCTTTCAAAAAATGTTCAACTGCAAATTAATTTGGAAAGTAAATTTCTGGCATCTCAATATATATAAATCACTTTACCGAAGTCGATTTGAATCAATATTTTAGAAAATATGGCTAAAAAGGTTAAAATTAAAAAATTGGCATTTTTAAAAAGCAAAATTCTTTGGAAACTTTAATAACCCATAACTCTTTCAAAATAGGTTCAACTGCAACTTAATTTGGAAAAGTAAATTTCTGGCATCTGAATATATATATAAATCACTTTACCGAAGTCGATTTGAATCAATATTTTAGAAAAATATGGCCTAAAAGGTGAAAAATTAAACAAAATTGACATTTTTAAAAATGCAAAATTCTTTTTAAAATGAAAAATTTAATAACCCATAACTCTTTCAAAAAAGGTTCAACTGCAACTTAATTTGGAAAGTAAATTTCTGGCATCTCAATATATATAAATCACTTTACCGAAGTCGATTTGAATCAATATTTTAGAAAATATGGCCAAAAAGGTGAAAAATAAAAAAATTGGCATTTTTAAAAAAGCAAAATTCTCTGGAAACTTTAATAACCCATAACTCTTTCAAAAAAGGTTCAACTGCAACTTAATTTGGAAAGTAAATTTCTGGCATCTCAATATATATAAATCACTTTACCGAAGTCGATTTGAATCAATATTTTAGAAAATATGGCCAAAAAGGTGAAAAAATTGGAATTTTTAAAAATGCTAAATTCTTTGGAAACTTTAATAACCCATAACTCTTTCAAAAAAGGTTCAACTGCAAATTAATTTGGAAAAGTAAATTTCTGACATCTGAATATATATAAATCACTTTACCGAAGTCGATTTGAATCAATATTTTAGAAAATATGGCCTAAAAGGTGAAAAATTAAAAAAATTGGCATTTTTAAAAATGCAAAATTCTTTGGAAACTTTAATAACCCATAACTCTTTCAAAATAGGTTCAACTGCAACTTAATTTGGAAAGTAAATTTCTGGCATCTCAATATATATAAATCACTTTACCGAAGTCGATTTGAATCAATATTTTAGAAAATATGGCCAAAAAGGTGAAAAATTAAAAAAATTGGCATTTTTAAAAAATGCAAAATTCTTTGGAAACTTTAATAACCCATAACTCTTTCAAAAAAGGTTCAACTGCAACTTAATTTGGAAAAAAATTTCTGGCATCTCAATATATATAAATCACTTTACTGAAGTCGATTTGAATCAATATTTTAGAAAATATGGCCAAAAAGGTGAAAAATTAAAAAAATTGGCATTTTTAAAAAAGCAAAATTCTCTGGAAACTTTAATAACCCATAACTCTTTCAAAAAATGTTCAACTGCAACTTAATTTGGAAAGTAAATTTCTGGCATCTCAATATATATAAATCACTTTACCGAAGTCGATTTGAATCAATATTTTAGAAAATATGGCCAAAAAGGTGAAAAAATTAAAAAAATTGGCAATTTTAAAAAAGCAAAATTCTTTGGAAACTTTATTAACCCATAACTCTTTCAAAAAAGGTTCAACTGCAACTTAATTTGGAAAGTAAATTTCTGGCATCTCAGTATATATAAATCACTTTACCGAAGTCGATTTGAATCAATATTTTAGAAAATATGTCCAAAAAGGTGGAAAATTTAAAAAATTGGCATTTTTAAAAATGCAAAATTCTCTGGAAACTTTAATAACCCATAACTCTTTCAAAAAAGGTTCAACTGCAACTTAATTTGGAAAGTAAATTTCTGGCATCTCAATATATATAAATCACTTTACCGAAGTCGATTTGAATCAATATTTTAGAAAAAATGGCCAAAAAGGTGAAAAAATTGGAATTTTTAAAAAAGCAAAATTCTTTGGAAACTTTAATAACCCATAACTCTTTCAAAAAAGGTTCAACTGCAAATTAATTTGGAAAGTAAATTTCTGGCATCTCAATATATATAAATCACTTTACCGAAGTCGATTTGAATCAATATTTTAGAAAATATGGCCTAAAAGGTGAAAAATTAAAAAAATTGGCATTTTTAAAAATGCAAAATTCTCTGGAAACTTTAATAACCCATAACTCTTTCAAAAAAGGTTCAACTGCAACTTAATTTGGAAAAGTAAATTTCTGGCATCTCAATATATATAAATCACTTTACCGAAGTCGATTTGAATCAATATTTTAGAAAATATGGCCAAAAAGGTGAAAAATTAAAAAAATTGGCATTTTTAAAAAAGCAAAATTCTCTGGAAACTTTAATAACCCATAACTCTTTCAAAAAAGGTTCAACTGCAACTTAATTTGAAAAGTAAATTTCTGGCATCTCAATATATATAAATCACTTTACCGAAGTCGATTTGAATCAATATTTTAGAAAATATGGCCAAAAAGGTGAAAAAAATTGGAATTTTAAAAAAGCAAAATTCTTTGGAAACTTTAATAACCCATAACTCTTTCAAAAAAGGTTCAACTGCAACTTAATTTGGAAAATTAAATTTCTGGCATCAAAATATATATAAATCACTTTACCGAAGTCGATTTGAATCAATATTTTAGAAAATATGGCCTAAAAGGTGAAAAATTAAAAAAATTGGCATTTTTAAAAATGCAAAATTCTCTGGAAAATTTAATAACCCATCTCTTTCAAAAAAGGTTCAACTGCAACTTAATTTGGAAAGAAAATTTCTGGCATCTCAATATATATAAATCACTTTACCGAAGTCGATTTGAATCAATATTTTAGAAAATATGTCCAAAAAGGTGAAAAAATTGGAATTTTTAAAAATGCAAAATTCTCTGGAAACTTTAATAACCCATAACTCTTTCAAAAAATGTTCAACTGCAACTTAATTTGGAAAGTAAATTTCTGGCATCTCAATATATATAAATCACTTTACCGAAGTCGATTTGAATCAATATTTTAGAAAAAATGGCCAAAAGGTGAAAAAATTGGAATTTTTAAAAAAGCTAAATTCTTTGGAAACTTTAATAACCCATAACTCTTTCAAAAAAGGTTAAACTGCAACTTAATTTGGAAAGTAAATATCTGGCATCAAAATATATATAAATCACTTTATCGAAGTCGATTTGAATCAATATTTTAGAAAATATGTCCTTAAAGGTAAAAAATTAAAAAAATTGGCATATTTAAAAATGCAAAATTCTTTGGAAACTTTAATAATCCATAACTCTTTCAAAATAGGTTCAATTGCAAATTCATTTGGAAAATTAATTTCTCACATCTGAGTATATATAAATCACTTTACCGAAGTCGATTTGAATCAATATTTTAGAAAATATGGCCAAAATGGTGAAAAATTAAAAAAATTGGCATTTTTAACGAAGCAAAATTCTCTGGAAAGTTTAATAACCCATAACTCTTTCAAAAAAGGTTCAACTGCAACTTAATTTGGAAAGAAAATTTCTGGCATCTCAATATATATAAATCACTTTACCGAAGTCGATTTAAATCAATATTTTAGAAAATATTGCAAAAAAAGTGAAAAAATTAAAAAAATTGGCATTTTTAAAAAAGCAAAATTCTTTGGAAACTTTAATAACCCATAACTCTTTCAAAAAAGGTTCAACTGCAACTTAATTTGGAAAGTAAATTTCTGGCATCTCAATATATATAAATCACTTTACCGAAGTCGATTTGAATCAATATTTTAGAAAATATGGCCAAAAAGGTGAAAAAATTAAAAAAATTGGCATTTTTAAAAAAGCAAAATTCTTTGGAAACTTTAATAACCCATAACTCTTTCAAAAAAGGTTCAACTGCAACTTAATTTGGAAAGTAAATTTCTGGCATCTCAATATATATAAATCACTTTACCGAAGTCGATTTAAATCAATATTTTAGAAAATATGGCCAAAAAGGTGAAAAAATTAAAAAAATTGGCATTTTTAAAAAAGCAAAATTCTTTGGAAACTTTAATAACCCATAACTCTTTCAAAAAAGGTTCAACTGCAAATTAATTTGGAAAAGTAAATTTCTGGCATCTCAATATATATAAATCACTTTACCGAAGTCGATTTGAATCAATATTTTAGAAAATATGGCCAAAAAGGTGAAAAAATAAAAAAATTGGCATTTTTAAAAAAGCAAAATTCTCTGGAAACTTTAATAACCCATAACTCTTTCAAAAAGGTTCAACTGCAACTTAATTTGGAAAGTAAATTTCTGGCATCTCAATATATATAAATCACTTTACCGAAGTCGGTTTGAATCAATATTTTAGAAAATATGGCCAAAAAGGTGAAAAAATTAAAAAAATTGGAATTTTTTAAAAAGCAAAATTCTTTGGAAACTTTAATAACCCATAACTCTTTCAAAATAGGTTCAACTGCAACTTAATTTGGAAAAGTAAATTTCTGGCATCTCAATATATATAAATCACTTTACCGAAGTCGATTTGAATCAATATTTTAGAAAATATGGCCAAAAAGGTGAAAAATTAAAAAAATTGGCATTTTTAAAAATGCAAAATTCTCTGGAAACTTTAATAACCCATAACTCTTTCAAAAAAGGTTCAACTGCAACTTAATTTGGAAAGTAAATTTCTGGCATCTCAATATATATAAATCACTTTACCGAAGTCGATTTGAATCAATATTTTAGAAAATATGGCCAAAAAGGTGAAAAATTAAAAAAATTGGCATTTTTAAAAAAGCAAAATTCTCTGGAAACTTTAATAACCCATAACTCTTTCAAAAAAGGTTCAACTGCAACTTAATTTGGAAAGTAAATTTCTGGCATCTCAATATATATAAATCACTTTACCGAAGTCGATTTGAATCAATATTTTAGAAAATATGGCCAAAAAGGTGAAAAAATTAAAAAAATTGGCATTTTTAAAAAAGCAAAATTCTTTGGAAACTTTAATAACCCATAACTCTTTCAAAAAAGGTTCAATTGCAAATTAATTTGGAAAATAAATTTCTGGCATCTCAATATATATAAATCACACTTTACCGAAGTCGATTTGAATCAATATTTTAGAAAATATGGCCTAAAAGGTGAAAAATTAAAAAAATTGGCATTTTTAAAAATGCAAAATTCTCTGGAAACTTTAATAACCCATAACTCTTTCAAAAAAGGTTCAACTGCAACTTAATTTGGAAAGTAAATTTCTGGCATCTCAATATATATAAATCACTTTACCGAAGTCGATTTGAATCAATATTTTAGAAAAAATGGCCAAAAGGTGAAAAATTAAAAAAATTGGCATTTTTAAAAAAGCAAAATTCTTTGGAAACTTTAATAACCCATAACTCTTTCAAAAAAGGTTCAACTGCAACTTAATTTGGAAAGTAAATTTCTGGCATCAAAATATATATAAATCACTTTACCGAAGTCGATTTGAATCAATATTTTAGAAAATATGGCAAAAAAGGTAAAAAATTAAAAAAATTGGCATTTTTAAAAATGCAAAATTCTTTGGAAACTTTAATAATCCATAACTCTTTCAAAATAGGTTCAACTGCAACTTAATTTGGAAAATTAATTTCTCGCATCTCAATATATATAAATCACTTTACCGAAGTCGATTTGAATCAATATTTTAGAAAATATGGCCAAAAGTTTAAAAAATTGGAATTTTTAAAAATGCAAAATTCTCTGGAAACTTTAATAACCCATAACTCTTTCAAAAAAGGTTCAACTGCAACTTAATTTGGAAAGTAAATTTCTGGCATCTCAATATATATAAATCACTTTACCGAAGTCGATTTGAATCAATATTTTAGAAAATATGGCCAAAAAGGTGAAAAATTAAAAAAATTGGCATTTTTAAAAAAGCAAAATTCTCTGGAAACTTTAATAACCCATAACTCTTTCAAAAAAGGTTCAACTGCAACTTAATTTGGAAAGTAAACTTCTGGCATCACAATATATATAAATCACTTTACCGAAGTCGATTTGAATCAATATTTTAGAAAATATGGCCAAAAGGTGAAAATTAAAAAAATTGGAATTTTTAAAAAAGCAAAATTCTTTGGAAACTTTAATAACCCATAACTCTTTCAAAAAAGGTTCAACTGCAACTTAATTTGGAAAGTAAATTTCTGGCATCTCAATATATATAAATCACTTTACCGAAGTCGATTTGAATCAATATTTTAGAAAAAATGGCCAAAAAGGTGAAAAAATTGGAATTTTTAAAAAAGCTAAATTCTTTGGAAACTTTAATAACCCATAACTCTTTCAAAAAAGGTTAAACTGCAACTTAATTTGGAAAGTAAATTTCTGGCATCAAAATATATATAAATCACTTTATCGAAGTCGATTTGAATCAATATTTTAGAAAATAGGGCCTAAAAGGTGAAAAAATTAAAAAAATTGGCATTTTTAAAAATGCAAAATTCTTTGGAAACTTTAATAATCCATAACTCTTTCAAAAAAAGTTTAATTGCAAATTAATTTGGAAAATTAATTTCTCACATCTCAATATATATAAATCACTTTACCGAAGTCGGTTTGAATCAATATTTTAGAAAATATGTCCAAAAAGGTGAAAAATTAAAAAAATTGGCATTTTTAAAAAAGCAAAATTCTCTGGAAACTTTAATAACCCATAACTCTTTCAAAAAAGGTTCAACTGCAACTTAATTTGGAAAGTAAATTTCTGGCATCTCAATATATATAAATCACTTTACCGAAGTCGATTTGAATCAATATTTTAGAAAATATGGCCAAAAAGGTGAAAAAATTAAAAAAATTGGCATTTTTAAAAAAGCAAAATTCTTTGGAAACTTTAATAACCCATAACTCTTTCAAAAGTTTAATTAAGGTTCAATCTGCAACTTTTAATTTGAAAAGTAAATTTCTGGCATCTCAATATATATAAATCACTTTACCGAAGTCGATTTGATTCAATATTTTAGAAAATATGGCTTAAAAGGTAAAAAAATTAAAAAAATTGGCATTTTTAAAAAATGCAAAATTCTTTGGAAACTTTAATAACCCATAACTCTTTCAAAATAGGTTCAACTGCAACTTAATTTGGAAAGTAAATTTCTGGCATCTCAATATATATAAATCACTTTACCGAAGTCGATTTGAATCAATATTTTAGAAAATATGGCCAAAAAGGTGAAAAAATTAAAAAAATTGGCATTTTTAAAAAAGCAAAATTCTTTGGAAACTTTAATAACCCATAACTCTTTCAAAAAAGGTTCAACTGCAACTTAATTTGGAAAGTAAATTTCTGGCATCTCAATATATATAAATCACTTTACCGAAGTCGATTTGAATCAATATTTTAGAAAATATGGCCAAAAAGGTGAAAAATTAAAAAAATTGGCATTTTTAAAAATGCAAAATTCTCTGGAAACTTTAATAACCCATAACTCTTTCAAAAAAGGTTCAACTGCAACTTAATTTGGAAAGTAAATTTCTGGCATCTCAATATATATAAATCACTTTACCGAAGTCGATTTGAATCAATATTTTAGAAAAATATGGCCAAAAAGGTGCAAAAAAATTGGAATTTTTAAAAAAGCAAAATTCTTTGGAAACTTTAATAACCCATAACTCTTTCAAAAAAGGTTAAACTGCAACTTAATTTGGAAAGTAAATTTCTGGCATCAAAATATATATAAATCACTTTATCGAAGTCGATTTGAATCAATATTTTAGAAAATAGGGCCTAAAAGGTGAAAAAATTAAAAAAATTGGCATTTTTAAAAATGCAAAATTCTTTGGAAACTTTAATAATCCATAACTCTTTCAAAATAGGTTCAATTGCAAATTAATTTGGAAAATTAATTTCTCACATCTGAGTATATATAAATCACTTTACCGAAGTCGATTTGAATCAATATTTTAGAAAATATGGCCAAAAAGGTGAAAAATTAAAAAAATTGGCATTTTTAAAAAAGCAAAATTCTCTGGAAACTTTAATAACCCATAACTCTTTCAAAAAAGGTTCAACTGCAACTTAATTTGGAAAGTAAATTTCTGGCATCTCAATATATATAAATCACTTTACCGAAGTCGATTTGAATCAATATTTTAGAAAATATGGCCAAAAAGGTGAAAAAATTGAAAAAATTGGAATTTTTAAAAAAGCAAAATTCTTTGGAAACTTTAATAACCCATAACTCTTTCAAAAAAGGTTCAACTGCAACTTAATTTGGAAAGTAAATTTCTGGCATCTCAATATATATAAATCACTTTACCGAAGTCGATTTGAATCAATATTTTAGAAAATATGGCCTAAAAGGTGAGAAAATTAAAAAAATTGGCATTTTTAAAAATGCAAAATTCTTTGGAAACTTTAATAACCCATAACTCTTTCAAAAAAGGTTCAACTGCAACTTAATTTGGAAAGTAAATTTCTGGCATCTCAATATATATAAATCACTTTACCGAAGTCGATTTGAATCAATATTTTAGAAAATATGGCCAAAAAGGTGAAAAAATTAAAAAAATTGGCATTTTTAAAAAAGCAAAATTCTTTGGAAACTTTAATAACCCATAACTCTTTCAAAAAAGGTTCAACTGCAACTTAATTTGGAAAGTAAATTTCTGGCATCTCAATATATATAAATCACTTTACCGAAGTCGATTTGAATCAATATTTTAGAAAATATGGCCAAAAAGGTGAAAAATTAAAAAATTGGCATTTTTAAAAAGCAAAATTCTTTGGAAACTTTAATAACCCATAACTCTTTCAAAAAAGGTTCAACTGCAACTTAATTTGGAAAAGTAAATTTCTGGCATCTCAATATATATAAATCACTTTACCGAAGTCGATTTGAATCAATATTTTAGAAAATATGGCCAAAAAGGTGAAAAATTAAAAAAATTGGCATTTTTAAAAATGCAAAATTCTTTGGAAACTTTAATAACCCATAACTCTTTCAAAATAGGTTCAACTGCAACTTAATTTGAAAAAGTAAATTTCTGGCATCTCTATATATAAATCACTTTACCGAAGTCGATTTGAATCAATATTTTAGAAAATATGGCCAAAAAGGTGAAAAATTAAAAAAATTGGCATTTTTAAAAATGCAAAATTCTTTGGAAACTTTAATAACCCATAACTCTTTCAAAATAGGTTCAATTGCAAATTAATTTGGAAAATTAATTTCTCACATCTCAATATATATAAATCACTTTACCGAAGTCGATTTGAATCAATATTTTAGAAAATATGGCCAAAAAGGTGAAAAATTAAAAAAATTGGCATTTTTAAAAAAGCAAAATTCTCTGGAAACTTTAATAACCCATAACTCTTTCAAAAAAGGTTCAACTGCAACTTAATTTGGAAAGTAAATTTCTGGCATCTCAATATATATAAATCACTTTACCGAAGTCGATTTGAATCAATATTTTAGAAAATATGGCCAAAAAGAAGGAAAAATTAAAAAAATTGGCATTTTTAAAAATGCAAAATTCTCTGGAAACTTTAATAACCCATAACTCTTTCAAAAAAGGTTCAACTGCAACTTAATTTGGAAAATTAAATTTCTGGCATCAAAATATATATAAATCACTTTACCGAAGTCGATTTGAATCAATATTTTAGAAAATATGCCCAAAAGGTGAAAAATTAAAAAAATTGGCATTTTTAAAAAAGCAAAATTCTCTGGAAACTTTAATAACCCATAACTCTTTCAAAAAAGGTTCAACTGCAACTTAATTTGGAAAGTAAATTTCTGGCATCTCAATATATATAAATCACTTTACCGAAGTCGATTTGAATCAATATTTTAGAAAATATGGCCTAAAAGGTGAAAAATTAAAAAAATTGGCATTTTTTAAAAAAGCAAAATTCTTTGGAAACTTTAATAACCCATAACTCTTTCAAAAAAGGTTCAACTGCAACTTAATTTGGAAAGTAAATTTCTGGCATCTCAATATATATAAATCACTTTACCGAAGTCGATTTGAATCAATATTTTAGAAAATATGGCCTAAAAGGTGAAAAATTAAAAAAATTGGCATTTTTAAAAAGCAAAATTCTTTGGAAACTTTAATAACCCATAACTCTTTCAAAAAAGGTTCAACTGCAACTTAATTTGGAAAGTAAATTTCTGGCATCTCAATATATATAAATCACTTTACCGAAGTCGATTTGAATCAATATTTTAGAAAATATGGCCAAAAAGGTGAAAAATTAAAAAAATTGGCATTTTTAAAAAAGCAAAATTCTTTGGAAACTTTAATAACCCATAACTCTTTCAAAAAAGGTTCAACTGCAACTTAATTTGGAAAGTAAATTTCTGGCATCTCAATATATATAAATCACTTTACCGAAGTCGATTTGAATCAATATTTTAGAAAAAATGGCCTAAAAGGTGAAAAATTAAAAAAATTGGCATTTTTAAAAAAGCAAAATTCTTTGGAAACTTTAATAACCCATAACTCTTTCAAAATAGGTTCAACTGCAACTTAATTTGGAAAAGTAAATTTCTGGCATCTCAATATATATAAATCACTTTACCGAAGTCGATTTGAATCAATATTTTAGAAAATATGGCCAAAAGGTGAAAAATTAAAAAAAATTGGCATTTTTAAAAAAGCAAAATTCTTTGGAAACTTTAATAACCCATAACTCTTTCAAAAAAGGTTCAACTGCAACTTAATTTGGAAAGTAAATTTCTGGCATCTCAATATATATAAATCACTTTACCGAAGTCGATTTGAATCAATATTTTAGAAAATATGGCCTAAAAGGTGAAAAATTAAAAAAATTGGCATTTTTAAAAAGCAAAATTCTTTGGAAACTTTAATAACCCATAACTCTTTCAAAAAAGGTTCAACTGCAACTTAATTTGGAAAAGTAAATTTCTGGCATCTCAATATATATAAATCACTTTACCGAAGTCGATTTGAATCAATATTTTAGAAAATATGGCCAAAAAGTGAAAAATGAAAAATTAAAAAATTGGCATTTTTAAAAAAGCAAAATTCTTTGGAAACTTTAATAACCCATAACTCTTTCAAAAAAGGTTCAACTGCAACTTAATTTGAAAAGTAAATTTCTGGCATCTCAATATATATAAATCACTTTACCGAAGTCGATTTGAATCAATATTTTAGAAAAAATGGCCAAAAAGGTGAAAAAATTGGAATTTTTAAAAAAGCAAAATTCTTTGGAAACTTTAATAACCCATAACTCTTTCAAAAAAGGTTAAACTGCAACTTAATTTGGAAAGTAAATTTCTGGCATCAAAATATATATAAATCACTTTATCGAAGTCGATTTGAATCAATATTTTAGAAAATATGGCCTAAAAGGTAAAAAATTAAAAAAAATTGGCATTTTTAAAAATGCAAAATTCTTTGGAAACTTTAATAATCCATAACTCTTTCAAAATAGGTTCAATTGCAAATTAATTTGGAAAATTAATTTCTCACATCTGAGTATATATAAATCACTTTACCGAAGTCGATTTGAATCAATATTTTAGAAAATATGGCCAAAAAGGTGAAAAATTAAAAAAATTGGCATTTTTAAAAAAGCAAAATTCTTTGGAAACTTTAATAACCCATAACTCTTTCAAAATAGGTTCAACTGCAACTTAATTTGGAAAGTAAATTTCTGGCATCTCAATATATATAAATCACTTTACCGAAGTCGATTTGAATCAATATTTTAGAAAATATGGCCAAAAAGGTGAAAAAATTAAAAAAATTGGCATTTTTAAAAAAGCAAAATTCTTTGGAAACTTTAATAACCCATAACTCTTTCAAAAAAGGTTCAACTGCAACTTAATTTGGAAAATAAATTTCTGGCATCTCAATATATATAAATCACTTTACCGAAGTCGATTTGAATCAATATTTTAGAAAATATGGCCAAAAAGGGGAAAAAATTAAAAAATTGGCATTTTTAAAAAAGCAAAATTCTTTGGAAACTTTAATAACCCATAACTCTTTCAAAAAAGGTTCAACTGCAACTTAATTTGGAAAGTAAATTTCTGGCATCTCAATATATATAAATCACTTTACCGAAGTCGATTTGAATCAATATTTTAGAAAATATGGCCAAAAAGGTGAAAAATTAAAAAAATTGGCATTTTTAAAAAAGCAAAATTCTTTGGAAACTTTAATAACCCATAACTCTTTCAAAAAAGGTTCAACTGCAACTTAATTTGGAAAGTAAATTTCTGGCATCTCAATATATATAAATCACTTTACCGAAGTCGATTTGAATCAATATTTTAGAAAAAATGGCCAAAAAGGTGAAAAATGAAAAAATTGGCATTTTTAAAAAAGCAAAATTCTTTGGAAACTTTAATAACCCATAACTCTTTCAAAAAAGGTTCAACTGCAACTTAATTTGGAAAGTAAATTTCTGGCATCTAAATATATATAAATCACTTTACCGAAGTCGATTTGAATCAATATTTTAGAAAATATGGCCAAAAAGGTGAAAAATTAAAAAAATTGGCATTTTTAAAAAAGCAAAATTCTTTGGAAACTTTAATAACCCATAACTCTTTCAAAAAAGGTTCAACTGCAACTTAATTTGGAAAGTAAATTTCTGGCATCTCAATATATATAAATCACTTTACCGAAGTCGATTTGAATCAATATTTTAGAAAATATGGCCAAAAAGGTGAAAAATTAAAAAAATTGGCATTTTTAAAAAATGCAAAATTCTTTGGAAACTTTAATAACCCATAACTCTTTCAAAATAGGTTCAACTGCAACTTAATTTGGAAAGTAAATTTCTGGCATCTCAATATATATAAATCACTTTACCGAAGTCGATTTGAATCAATATTTTAGAAAATATGGCCAAAAAGGTGAAAAATTAAAAAAATTGGCATTTTTAAAAAAGCAAAATTCTCTGGAAACTTTAATAACCCATAACTCTTTCAAAAAAGGTTCAACTGCAACTTAATTTGGAAAGTAAATTTCTGGCATCTCAATATATATAAATCACTTTACCGAAGTCGATTTGAATCAATATTTTAGAAAATATGGCCAAAAAGGTGGAAAAATTAAAAAAATTGGCATTTTTAAAAAAGCAAAATTCTCTGGAAACTTTAATAACCCATAACTCTTTCAAAAAAGGTTCAACTGCAACTTAATTTGGAAAGTAAATTTCTGGCATCTCAATATATATAAATCACTTTACCAAAGTCGATTTGAATCAATATTTTAGAAAATATGGCCAAAAAGATGAAAAATTAAAAAAATTGGAATTTTTAAAAATGCAAAATTCTCTGGAAACTTTAATAACCCATAACTCTTTCAAAAAAGGTTCAACTGCAACTTAATTTGGAAAGTAAATTTCTGGCATCTCAATATATATAAATCACTTTACCGAAGTCGATTTGAATCAATATTTTAGAAAATATGGCCAAAAAGGTGAAAAATTAAAAAAATTGGCATTTTTAAAAAAGCAAAATTCTTTGGAAACTTTAATAACCCATAACTCTTTCAAAAAAGGTTAAACTGCAACTTAATTTGGAAAGTAAATTTCTGGCATCAAAATATATATAAATCACTTTATCGAAGTCGATTTGAATCAATATTTTAGAAAATATGGCCTAAAAGGTGAAAAATTAAAAAAATTGGCATTTTTAAAAATGCAAAATTCTTTGGAAACTTTAATAATCCATAACTCTTTCAAAATAGGTTCAATTGCAAATTAATTTGGAAAATTAATTTCTCACATCTCAGTATATATAAATCACTTTACCGAAGTCGATTTGAATCAATATTTTAGAAAATATGGCCAAAATGGTGAAAAATTAAAAAAATTGGCATTTTTAAAAAAGCAAAATTCTCTGGAAACTTTAATAACCCATAACTCTTTCAAAAATAGGTTCAACTGCAACTTAATTTGGAAAGTAAATTTCTGGCATCTCAATATATATAAATCACTTTACCGAAGTCGATTTGAATCAATATTTTAGAAAATATGGCCAAAAAGGTGAAAAAATTGGAATTTTTAAAAAAGCAAAATTCTTTGGAAACTTTAATAACCCATAACTCTTTCAAAAAAGGTTAAACTGCAACTTAATTTGGAAAGTAAATTTCTGGCATCAAAATATATATAAATCACTTTATCGAAGTCGATTTGAATCAATATTTTAGAAAATATGGCCTAAAAGGTAAAAAATTAAAAAAATTGGCATTTTTAAAAATGCAAAATTCTTTGGAAACTTTAATAATCCATAACTCTTTCAAAATAGGTTCAATTGCAAATTAATTTGGAAAGTGAATTTCTGGCATCTCAGTATATATAAATCACTTTACCGAAGTCGATTTGAATCAATATTTTAGAAAATATGGCCAAAAAGGTGAAAAAATTAAAAAAATTGGCATTTTTAAAAAAGCAAAATTCTTTGGAAACTTTAATAACCCATAACTCTTTCAAAAAAGGTTCAACTGCAACTTAATTTGGAAAGTAAATTTCTGGCATCTCAATATATATAAATCACTTTACCGAAGTCGATTTAAATCAATATTTTAGAAAATATGGCCAAAAAGGTGAAAAAATTAAAAAAATTGGCATTTTTAAAAAAGCAAAATTCTCTGGAAACTTTAATAACCCATAACTCTTTCAAAAAAGGTTCAACTGCAACTTAATTCGAAAAGTAAATTTCTGGCATCTCAATATATATAAATCACTTTACCGAAGTCGATTTGATTCAATATTTTAGAAAATATGGCCAAAAAGGTGGAAAAATTAAAAAAATTGGCATTTTTAAAAAGCAAAATTCTTTGGAAACTTTAATAACCCATAACTCTTTCAAAAATAGGTTCAACTGCAACTTAATTTGGAAAGTAAATTTCTGGCATCTCAATATATATAAATCACTTTACCGAAGTCGATTTGAATCAATATTTTAGAAAATATGGCCAAAAAGGTGAAAAATTTAAAAAAATTGGCATTTTTAAAAAAGCAAAATTCTTTGGAAACTTTAATAACCCATAACTCTTTCAAAAAAGGTTCAACTGCAACTTAATTTGGAAAGTAAATTTCTGGCATCTCAATATATATAAATCACTTTACCGAAGTCGATTTGAATCAATATTTTAGAAAATATGGCCAAAAAGGTGAAAAATTAAAAAAATTGGCATTTTTAAAAAAGCAAAATTCTCTGGAAACTTTAATAACCCATAACTCTTTCAAAAAAGGTTCAACTGCAACTTAATTTGGAAAGTAAATTTCTGGCATCTCAATATATATAAATCACTTTACCGAAGTCGATTTGAATCAATATTTTAGAAAATATGGCCTAAAAGGTGAAAAAATTAAAAAAATTGGCATTTTTAAAAAAGCAAAATTCTTTGGAAACTTTAATAACCCATAACTCTTTCAAAATAGGTTCAACTGCAACTTAATTTGGAAAGTAAATTTCTGGCATCTCAATATATATAAATCACTTTACCGAAGTCGATTTGAATCAATATTTTAGAAAATATGCCTGTGAAAAATTAAAAAAATTGGCATTTTTAAAAAAGCAAAATTCTCTGGAAACTTTAATAACCCATAACTCTTTCAAAAAAGGTTCAACTGCAACTTAATTTGGAAAGTAAATTTCTGGCATCTCAATATATATAAATCACTTTACCGAAGTCGATTTGAATCAATATTTTAGAAAATATGGCCAAAAATGGTGAAAAATTAAAAAAATTGGCATTTTTAAAAAAGCAAAATTCTCTGGAAACTTTAATAACCCATAACTCTTTCAAAAAAGGTTCAACTGCAACTTAATTTGGAAAGTAAATTTCTGGCATCTCAATATATATAAATCACTTTACCGAAGTCGATTTGAATCAATATTTTAGAAAATATGGCCTAAAAAGGTGAAAAATTAAAAAAATTGGCATTTTTAAAAAAGCAAAATTCTTTGGAAACTTTAATAACCCATAACTCTTTCAAAAAAGGTTCAACTGCAACTTAATTTGGAAAGTAAATTTCTGGCATCTCAATATATATAAATCAGTTTACCGAAGTCGATTTGAATCAATATTTTAGAAAAATGGCCTAAAAGATGAAAAATTAAAAAAATTGGCATTTTTAAAAAAGCAAAATTCTTTGGAAACTTTAATAACCCATAACTCTTTCAAAAAAGGTTCAACTGCAACTTAATTTGGAAAGTAAATTTCTGGCATCTCAATATATATAAATCACTTTACCGAAGTCGATTTGAATCAATGTTTTAGAAAATATGGCCAAAAAGGTGAAAAATTAAAAAAATTGGCATTTTTAAAAAAGCAAAATTCTCTGGAAACTTTAATAACCCATAACTCTTTCAAAAAAGGTTCAACTGCAACTTAATTTGGAAAGTAAATTTCTGGCATCTCAATATATATAAATCACTTTACCGAAGTCGATTTGAATCAATATTTTAGAAAAAATGGCCTAAAAGATGAAAAATTAAAAAAATTGGCATTTTTAAAAAAGCAAAATTCTTTGGAAACTTTAATAACCCATAACTCTTTCAAAATAGGTTCAACTGCAACTTAATTTGGAAAGTAACTTTCTGGCATCTCAATATATATAAATCACTTTACCGAAGTCGGTTTAAATCAATATTTTAGAAAATATTGCCAAAAAGGTGAAAAAATTAAAAAAATTGGCATTTTTAAAAAAGCAAAATTCTCTGGAAACTTTAATAACCCATAACTCTTTCAAAAAATGTTCAACTGCAACTTAATTTGGAAAGTAAATTTCTGGCATCTCAATATATATAAATCACTTTACCGAAGTCGATTTGAATCAATATTTTAGAAAATATGTCCAAAAAGGTGAAAAATTAAAAAAATTGGCATTTTTAAAAAAGCAAAATTCTCTGGAAACTTTAATAACCCATAACTCTTTCAAAAAAGGTTCAACTGCAACTTAATTTGGAAAGTAAATTTCTGGCATCTCAATATATATAAATCACTTTACCGAAGTCGATTTGAATCAATATTTTAGAAAATATGGCCTAAAAGGTGAAAAAATTAAAAAAATTGGCATTTTTAAAAAAGCAAAATTCTTTGGAAACTTTAATAACCCATAACTCTTTCAAAAAAGGTTCAACTGCAACTTAATTTGGAAAGTAAATTTCTGGCATCTCAATATATATAAATCACTTTACCGAAGTCGATTTGAATCAATATTTTAGAAAATATGGCCAAAAAGGTGAAAAATTAAAAAAATTGGCATTTTTAAAAAGCAAAATTCTCTGGAAACTTTAATAACCCATAACTCTTTCAAAAAAGGTTCAACTGCTACTTAATTTGGAAAGTAAATTTCTGGCATCTCAATATATATAAATCACTTTACCGAAGTCGATTTGAATCAATATTTTAGAAAATATGGCCTAAAAGGTGAAAAATTTAAAAAAATTGGCATTTTTAAAAAAGCAAAATTCTTTGGAAACTTTAATAACCCATAACTCTTTCAAAAAAAGGTTCAACTGCAACTTAATTTGGAAAGTAAATTTCTGGCATCTCAATATATATAAATCACTTTACCGAAGTCGATTTGAATCAATATTTTAGAAAATATGTCCAAAACGGTGGAAAAATTAAAAAAATTGGCATTTTTAAAAAAGCAAAATTCTCTGGAAACTTTAATAACCCATAACTCTTTCAAAAAAGGTTCAACTGCAACTTAATTTGGAAAGAAAATTTCTGGCATCTCAATATATATAAATCAGTTTACCGAAGTCGATTTGAATCAATATTTTAGAAAAATGGCCAAAAAGGTGAAAAATTAAAAAAATTGGCATTTTTAAAAAAGCAAAATTCTTTGGAAACTTTAATAACCCATAACTCTTTCAAAAAATGTTCAACTGCAACTTAATTTGGAAAGTAAATTTCTGGCATCTCAATATATATAAATCACTTTACCGAAGTCGATTTAAATCAATATTTTAGAAAATATGGCAAAAAAGGTGAAAAAATTAAAAAAATTGGCATTTTTAAAAAAGCAAAATTCTCTGGAAACTTTAATAACCCATAACTCTTTCAAAAAAGGTTCAACTGCAACTTAATTTGGAAAGTAAATTTCTGGCATCTCAATATATATAAATCACTTTACCGAAGTCGATTTGAATCAATATTTTAGAAAATATGTCCAAAAAGGTGAAAAAATTAAAAAAATTGGCATTTTTAAAAAAGCAAAATTCTCTGGAAACTTTAATAACCCATAACTCTTTCAAAAAAGGTTCAACTGCAACTTAATTTGGAAAGTAAATTTCTGGCATCTCAATATATATAAATCACTTTACCGAAGTCGATTTGAATCAATATTTAAGAAAATATGGCCTAAAAGGTGAAAAATTTAAAAAAATTGGCATTTTTAAAAAGCAAAATTCTTTGGAAATTTTAATAACCCATAACTCTTTCAAAAAAGGTTCAACTGCAACTTAATTTGGAAAGTAAATTTCTGGCATCTCAATATATATAAATCACTTTACCGAAGTCGATTTGAATCAATATTTTAGAAAAAATGGCCAAAAAGGTGAAAAATTAAAAAATTGGCATTTTTAAAAAAGCAAAATTCTTTGGAAACTTTAATAACCCATAACTCTTTCAAAAAAGGTTCAACTGCAACTTAATTTGGAAAGTAAATTTCTGGCATCTCAATATATATAAATCACTTTATCGAAGTCGATTTGAATCAATATTTTAGAAAATATGGCCTAAAAGGTAAAAAATTAAAAAAATTGGCATTTTTAAAAATGCAAAATTCTTTGGAAACTTTAATAATCCATAACTCTTTCAAAATAGGTTCAATTGCAAATTAATTTAGAAAGTAAATTTCTGGCATCTCAATATATATAAATCACTTTACCGAAGTCGATTTGAATCAATATTTTAGAAAATATGGCCAAAAGGTGAAAAATTAAAAAAATTGGCATTTTTAAAAAAGCAAAATTCTCTGGAAACTTTAATAACCCATAACTCTTTCAAAAAAGGTTCAACTGCAACTTAATTTGGAAAGTAAATTTCTGGCATCTCAATATATATAAATCACTTTACTGAAGTCGATTTGAATCAATATTTTAGAAAATATGTCAAAAAAGGTGGAAAAATTAAAAAAATTGGCATTTTTAAAAAAGCAAAATTCTCTGGAAACTTTAATAACCCATAACTCTTTCAAAAAAGGTTCAACTGCAACTTAATTTGGAAAGTAAATTTCTGGCATCTCAATATATATAAATCAGTTTACCGAAGTCGATTTGAATCAATATTTTAGAAAAAATGGCCTAAAAGATGAAAAATTTAAAAAAATTGGCATTTTTAAAAAAGCAAAATTCTTTGGAAACTTTAATAACCCATAACTCTTTCAAAAAAGGTTCAACTGCAACTTAATTTGGAAAGTAAATTTCTGGCATCTCAGTATATATAAATCAGTTTACCGACGTCGATTTGAATCAATATTTTAGAAAAAATGGCCTAAAAGGTGAAAAATTAAAAAAATTGGCATTTTTAAAAAAGCAAAATTCTTTGGAAACTTTAATAACCCATAACTCTTTCAAAAAAGGTTCAACTGCAACTTAATTTGGAAAGTAAATTTCTGGCATCTCAATATATATAAATCACTTTACCGAAGTCGATTTGAATCAATATTTTAGAAAATATGGCCTAAAAGGTGAAAAATTAAAAAAATTGGCATTTTTAAAAAAGCAAAATTCTCTGGAAACTTTAATAACCCATAACTCTTTCAAAAAAGGTTCAACTGCAACTTAATTTGGAAAGTAAATTTCTGGCATCTCAATATATATAAATCACTTTATCGAAGTCGATTTAAATCAATATTTTAGAAAATATGTCCAAAAAGGTGGAAAAATTAAAAAAATTGGCATTTTTAAAAAAGCAAAATTCTCTGGAAACTTTAATAACCCATAACTCTTTCAAAAAAGGTTCAACTGCAACTTAATTTGGAAAGTAAATTTCTGGCATCTCAATATATATAAATCAGTTTACCGAAGTCGATTTGAATCAATATTTTAGAAAATATGGCCAAAAAAGGTGAAAATTAAAAAAATTGGCATTTTTAAAAAAGCAAAATTCTTTGGAAACTTTAATAACCCATAACTCTTTCAAAAAAGGTTCAACTGCAACTTAATTTGGAAAGTAAATTTCTGGCATCTCAATATATATAAATCACTTTACCGAAGTCGATTTGAATCAATATTTTAGAAAATATGGCCAAAAAGGTGAAAAAATTAAAAAAATTGGCATTTTTAAAAATGCAAAATTCTTTGGAAACTTTAATAACCCATAACTCTTTCAAAATAGGTTCAACTGCAACTTAATTTGGAAAATTAATTTCTCGCATCTCAATATATATAAATCACTTTACCGAAGTCGATTTGAATCAATATTTTAGAAAATATGGCAAAAGGTGAAAAAAGGTAAAAAATTGGCATTTTTAAAAGCAAAATTCTTTGGAAACTTTAATAACCCATAACTCTTTCAAAAAAGGTTCAACTGCAACTTAATTTGGAAAGTAAATTTCTGGCATCTCAATATATATAAATCACTTTACCGAAGTCGATTTGAATCAATATTTTAGAAAATATGGCCAAAAAGGTAATAAAAAAATTGGCATTTTAAAAATGCAAAATTCTTTGGAAACTTTAATAACCCATAACTCTTTCAAAAAAGGTTCAACTGCAACTTAATTTGGAAAATAAATTTCTGGCATCTGAATATATATAAATCACTTTACCGAAGTCGATTTGAATCAATATTTTAGAAAATATGGCCAAAAAGGTGAAAAATTAAAAAAATTGGCATTTTTAAAAAAGCAAAATTCTTTGGAAACTTTAATAACCCATAACTCTTTCAAAATAGGTTCAACTGCAACTTAATTTGGAAAAGTAAATTTCTGGCATCTCAATATATATAAATCACTTTACCGAAGTCGATTTGAATCAATATTTTAGAAAATATGGCCTAAAAGGTGAAAAATTAAAAAAATTGGCATTTTTAAAAAGCAAAATTCTTTGGAAACTTTAATAACCCATAACTCTTTCAAAATAGGTTCAACTGCAACTTAATTTGGAAAGTAAATTTCTGGCATCTCAATATATATAAATCACTTTACCGAAGTCGATTTAAATCAAAATTTTAGAAAATATTGCCAAAAAAGGTGAAAAAATTAAAAAATTGGCATTTTTAAAAAAGCAAAATTCTCTGGAAACTTTAATAACCCATAACTCTTTCAAAAAAGGTTCAACTGCAACTTAATTTGGAAAGTAAATTTCTGGCATCTCAATATATATAAATCAGTTTACCGAAGTCGATTTGAATCAATATTTTAGAAAATATGGCCAAAAAGGTGAAAAAATTGGAATTTTTAAAAAAGCAAAATTCTTTGGAAACTTTAATAACCCATAACTCTTTCAAAAAAGGTTCAACTGCAACTTAATTTGGAAAGTAAATTTCTGGCATCTCAATATATATAAATCACTTTACCGAAGTCGATTTGAATCAATATTTTAGAAAATATGGCCTTAAAAGGTAAAAAATTAAAAAAATTGGCATTTTTAAAAATGCAAAATTCTTTGGAAACTTTAATAACCCATAACTCTTTCAAAATAGGTTCAACTGCAAATTAATTTGGAAAATTAATTTCTGGCATCTCAGTATATATAAATCACTTTACCGAAGTCGATTTGAATCAATATTTTAGAAAATATGGCCAAAAAGGTGAAAAATTAAAAAAATTGGCATTTTTAAAAAAGCAAAATTCTCTGGAAACTTTAATAACCCATAACTCTTTCAAAAAAGGTTCAACTGCAACTTAATTTGGAAAGTAAATTTCTGGCATCTCAATATATATAAATCACTTTACCGAAGTCGATTTGAATCAATATTTTAGAAAATATGGCCTAAAAGGTGAAAAATTTAAAAAAAATTGGCATTTTTAAAAAAGCAAAATTCTCTGGAAACTTTAATAACCCATAACTCTTTCAAAAAAGGTTCAACTGCAACTTAATTTGGAAAGTAAATTTCTGGCATCTCAATATATATAAATCACTTTACGAAGTCGATTTGAATCAATATTTTAGAAAATATCTTAAAAGGTAAAAAATTAAAAAAATTGGCATTTTTAAAAATGCAAAATTCTTTGGAAACTTTAATAACCCATAACTCTTTCAAAATAGGTTCAACTGCAACTTAATTTGGAAAAGTAAATTTCTGGCATCTCAATATATATAAATCACTTTACCGAAGTCGATTTGAATCAATATTTTAGAAAATATGGCCAAAAAGGAAAATTAAAAAAATTGGCATTTTTAAAAAAGCAAAATTCTTTGGAAACTTTAATAACCCATAACTCTTTCAAAAAAGGTTCAACTGCAACTTAATTTGGAAAGTAAATTTCTGGCATCAAAATATATATAAATCACTTTATCGAAGTCGATTTGAATCAATATTTTAGAAAATATGGCCTAAAAGGTAAAAAATTAAAAAAATTGGCATTTTTAAAAAATGCAAAATTCTTTGGAAACTTTAATAACCCATAACTCTTTCAAAAAAGGTTCAACTGCAAATTAATTTGGAAAGTAAATTTCTGGCATCTCAATATATATAAATCACTTTACCGAAGTCGATTTGAATCAATATTTTAGAAAATATGGCCAAAAAGGTGAAATTAAAAAATTGGCATTTTTAAAAAAGCAAAATTCTTTGGAAACTTTAATAACCCATAACTCTTTCAAAAAAGGTTCAACTGCAACTTAATTTGGAAAGTAAATTTCTGGCATCTCAATATATATAAATCACTTTTAGTCGATTTGAATCAATATTTTAGAAAATATGGCCTAAAAGGTAAAAAATTAAAAAAATTGGCATTTTTAAAAAAGCAAAATTCTTTGGAAACTTTAATAACCCATAACTCTTTCAAAAAAGGTTCAACTGCAACTTAATTTGGAAAGTAAATTTCTGGCATCTCAATATATATAAATCACTTTACCGAAGTCGATTTGAATCAATATTTTAGAAAATATGGCCAAAAGGTGAAAAATTAAAAAAATTGGCATTTTTAAAAAAGCAAAATTCTTTGGAAACTTTAATAACCCATAACTCTTTCAAAATAGGTTCAACTGCAACTTAATTTGGAAAGTAAATTTCTGGCATCTCAATATATATAAATCACTTTACCGAAGTCGATTTGAATCAATATTTTAGAAAATATGGCCAAAAAGGTGAAAAATTAAAAAAATTGGCATTTTTAAAAAAGCAAAATTCTTTGGAAACTTTAATAACCCATAACTCTTTCAAAAAAGGTTCAACTGCAACTTAATTTGGAAAGTAAATTTCTGGCATCTCAATATATATAAATCACTTTACCGAAGTCGATTTGAATCAATATTTTAGAAAATATGGCTTAAAAGGTGAAAAATTAAAAAAATTGGCATTTTTAAAAAAGCAAAATTCTCTGGAAACTTTAATAACCCATAACTCTTTCAAAAAAGGTTCAACTGCAACTTAATTTGGAAAGTAAATTTCTGGCATCTCAATATATATAAATCACTTTACCGAAGTCGATTTGAATCAATATTTTAGAAAATATGGCCAAAAAGGTGGAAAAATTAAAAAAATTGGCATTTTTAAAAAAGCAAAATTCTCTGGAAACTTTAATAACCCATAACTCTTTCAAAAAAGGTTCAACTGCAACTTAATTTGGAAAGTAAATTTCTTTCATCTCAATATATATAAATCACTTTATCGAAGTCTATTTCAATCAATATTTTAGAAAATATGGCCAAAAAGGCCAAAAAGTTGAAAAAATTGGCATTTTTAAAAAAGCAAAATTCTTTGGAAACTTTAATAACCCATAACTCTTTCAAAAAAGGTTAAACAGCAACTTAATTTGGAAAATAAATTTCTGGCATCAAAATATATATAAATCACTTTATCGAAGTCGATTTAAATCAATATTTTAGAAAATATGGCCTAAAAGGTAAAAAATTAAAAAAATTGGCATTTTTAAAAATGCAAAATTCTTTGGAAACTTTAATAACCCACAACTCTTTCAAAATAGGTTCAATTGCAAATTAATTTGGAAAATTAATTTCTCACATCTGAGTATATATAAATCACTTTACCGAAGTCGATTTGAATCAATATTTTAGAAAATATGGCCAAAAAGGTGAAAAAATTGAAAAAATTGGAATTTTTAACAAAGCAAAATTCTTTGGAAAATATAATAACCCATTACTCTTTCAAAATAGGTTCAACTGCAACTTAAATGGGAAAGTAAATTTCTGGCATCTCAATATATATAAATCACTTTACCGAAGTCGATTTGATTCAATATTTTAGAAAATATGGCTTAAAAGGTGAAAAAATTGAAAAAATTGGAATTTTTAACAAAGCAAAATTCTTTGGAAAATATAATAACCCATTACTCTTTCAAAATAGGTTCAACTGCAACTTAATTTGAAAAGTAAATTTCTGGCAACTCAATATATATAATTAAGTTTACCGAAGTCGATTTGAATCAATATTTTAGAAAAAATGGCCAAAAAGGTGAAAAAATTGGAATTTTTAAAAAAGCTAAATTCTTTGGAAACTTTAATAACCCATAACTCTTTCAAAATAGGTTAAACAGCAACTTAATTTGGAAAGTAAATTTCTGGCATCAAAATATATATAAATCTTTTTATCGAAGTCGATTTAAATCAATATTTTAGAAAATATGGCCTAAAAGGTAAAAAATTAAAAAAATTGGCATTTTTAAAAATGCAAAATTCTTTGGAAACTTTAATAATCCATAACTCTTTCAAAATAGGTTCAATTGCAAATTAATTTGAAAATTAATTTCTCACATCTGAGTATATATAAATCACTTTACCGAAGTCGATTTGAATCAATATTTTAGAAAATATGGCCAAAAAGGTGAAAAATTAAAAAAATTGGCATTTTTAAAAAAGCAAAATTCTCTGGAAACTTTAATAACCCATAACTCGTTCAAAATAGGTTCAACTGCAACTTAATTTAAAAAGTAAATTTCTGGCATCTCAATATATATAAATCACTTTACCGAAGTCGATTTGAATCAATATTTTAGAAAATATGTCCAAAAAGGTGAAAAAATTGGAATTTTTAAAAAAGCAAAATTCTCTGGAAACTTTAATAACCCATAACTCTTTCAAAAAAGGTTCAACTGCAACTTAAATTGGAAAGTAAATTTCTGGCATCTCAATATATATAAATCACTTTACCGAAGTCGATTTGAATCAATATTTTAGAAAAAATGGCCAAAAAGGTGAAAAAATTGGAATTTTTATAAAAGCTAAATTCTTTGGAAACTTTAATAACCCATAACTCTTTCAAAAAAGGTTAAACTGCAACTTAATTTGGAAAGTAAATATCTGGCATCAAAATATATATTTATATTTTAGAAAATATGGCCTAAAAGGTAAAAAATTAAAAAAATTGGCATATTTAAAAATGCAAAATTCTTTGGAAACTTTAATAATCCATAACTCTTTCAAAATAGGTTCAATTGCAAATTGATTTGGAAAATTAATTTCTTACATCTGAGTATATATAAATCACTTTACCGAAGTCGATTTGAATCAATATTTTAGAAAATATGGCCAAAAAGGTGAAAAAATTGAAAAAATTGGAATTTTTAAAAAAGCAAAATTCTTTGGAAAATATAATAACCCATAACTCTTTCAAAATAGGTTCAACTGCAACTTAATTGGGAAAGTAAATTTCTGGCATCTCAATATATATAAATCACTTTACCGAAGTCGATTTGAATCAATATTTTAGAAAATATGGCTTAAAAGGTGAAAAATTAAAAAAATTGGCATTTTTTAAAAAGCAAAATTCATTGGAAACTTTAATAACCCATAACTCTTTCAAAATAGGTTCAACTGCAACTTAATTTGAAAAGTAAATTTCTGGCATCTCAATATATATAAATCACTTTACCGAAGTCGATTTGAATCAATATTTTAGAAAATATGGCCAAAAAGGTGAAAAAATTGAAAAAATTGGAATTTTTAAAAAAGCAAAATTCTTTGGAAACTTTAATAACCCATAACTCTTTCAAAAAGGTTTAATTGCAAATTAATTTGGAAAATTAATTTTTCACATCTGAATATATATAAATCACTTTACCGAAGTCGATTTGAATCAATATTTTAGAAAATATGGCTTAAAAGGTAAAAAAATTAAAAAAATTGGCATTTTTAAAAAAGCAAAATTCTCTGGAAACTTTAATAACCCATAACTCTTTCAAAATAGGTTCAACTGCAACTTAATTTGAAAAGTAAATTTCTGGCATCTCAATATATATAAATCACTTTACCGAAGTCGATTTGAATCAATATTTTAGAAAATATGGCCAAAAGGTGAAAAATTAAAAAAATTGGCATTTTTAAAAAAGCAAAATTCTCTGGAAACTTTAATAACCCATAACTCTTTCAAAAAAGGTTCAACTGCAACTTAATTTGGAAAGTAAATTTCTGGCATCACAATATATATAAATCACTTTACCGAAGTCGATTTGAATCAATATTTTAGAAAATATGGCCAAAAAGGTGAAAATTAAAAAACTTGGCATTTTTAAAAAGCAAAATTCTTTGGAAACTTTAATAACCCATAACTCTTTCAAAAAAGGTTAAACAGCATCTTAATTTGGTAAGTAAATTTCTGGCATAATTTAAAATTAAATATATAAATCACTTTATCGAAGTCGATTTGAATCAATATTTTAGAAAATATGGCCTAAAAGGTAAAAAATTAAAAAAATTGGCATTTTTAAAAATGCAAAATTCTTTGGAAACTTTAATAATCCATAACTCTTTCAAAATAGGTTCAATTGCAACTTAATTAGGAAAGTAAATTTCTGGCATTTCAATATATATAAATCACTTTACGGAAGTCGATTTGATTCAATATTTTAGAAAATATGGCTTAAAAGGTGAAAAATTAAAAAAATTGGCATTTTTAAAAAAGCAAAATTCATTGGAAACTTTAATAACCCATAACTCTTTCAAAATAGGTTCAACTGCAACTTAATTTGAAAAGTAAATTTCTGGCATCTCAATATATATAAATCACTTTACCGAAGTCGATTTGAATCAATATTTTAGAAAATATGGCCAAAAAGGTGAAAAAATTAAAAAAATTGGAATTTTTAAAAAAGCAAAATTCTTTGGAAACTTTAATAACCCATAACTCTTTCAAAAAAGGTTTAATTGCAAATTAATTTAGAAAATTAATTTCTCACATCTCAATATATATAAATCACTTTACCGAAGTCGATTTGAATCAATATTTTAGGAAATATGGCCAAAAAGATGAAAAATTAAAAAAATTGGCATTTTTAAAAAGCAAAATTCTCTGGAAACTTTAATAACCCATAACTCTTTCAAAAAAGGTTCAACTGCAACTTAATTTGGAAAGTAAATTTCTGGCATCTCAATATATATAAATCACTTTACCGAAGTCGATTTGAATCAATATTTTAGAAAATATGTGCAAAAAGGTGAAAAAATTAAAAAAATTGGCATTTTAAAAAGCAAAATTCTTTGGAAACTTTAATAACCCATAACTCTTTCAAAAAAGGTTTAATTGCAAATTAATTTGGAAAATTAATTTCTCACATCTCAATATATATAAATCACTTTACCGAAGTCGATTTGAATCAATATTTTAGAAAATATGGCCAAAAAGGTGAAAAAATTAAAAAAATTGGCATTTTTAAAAATGCAACAATTCTTTGGAAACTTTAATAACCCATAACTCTTTCAAAAAGGTTCAACTGCAACTTAATTTGGAAAGTAAATTTCTGGCATCTCAATATATATAAATCACTTTATCGAAGTCGATTTGAATCAATATTTTAGAAAATATGGCCTAAAAGGTGAAAAAATTAAAAAATTGGCATTTTTAAAAAAGCAAAATTCTCTGGAAACTTTAATAACCCATAACTCTTTCAAAAAGGTTCAACTGCAACTTAATTTGGAAAATAAATTTCTGGCATCTCAATATATATAAATCACTTTACCGAAGTCGATTTGAATCAATATTTTAGAAAATATGGCCAAAAAAGGTGAAAAAATTAAAAAATTGGCATTTTTAAAAAAGCAAAATTCTTTGGAAACTTTAATAACCCATAACTCTTTCAAAAGGGTTCAACTGCAACTTAATTTGAAAAGTAAATTTCTGGCATCTCAATATATATAAATCACTTTACCGAAGTCGATTTGAATCAATATTTTAGAAAATATGGCCAAAAAGGTGAAGAAAATTGGATTTTTAAAAAGCAAAATTCTTTGGAAACTTTAATAACCCATAACTCTTTCAAAATAGGTTCAATTGCAACTTAATTTAGGAAAGTAAATTTCTGGCATCTCAATATATATAAATCACTTTACCGAAGTCGATTTAAATCAATATTTTAGAAAATATGGCCAAAAAGGTGAAAAATTAAAAAATTGGAATTTTTAAAAAAGCAAAATTCTCTGGAAACTTTAATAACCCATAACTCTTTCAAAAAAGGTTCAACTGCAACTTAATTTGGAAAGTAAATTTCTGGCATCTCAATATATATAAATCACTTTACCGAAGTCGATTTGAATCAATATTTTAGAAAATATGGCCAAAAAGGTGAAAAAATTAAAAAATTGGCATTTTTAAAAAAGCCAAATTCTTTGGAAACTTTAATAACCCATAACTCTTTCAAAAAAGGTTCAATTGCAACTTTATTTATAAAAGTACATTTCTGGCATCTCAATATATATAAATCACTTTACCGAAGTCGATTTGAATCAATATTTTAGAAAATATGGCAACAAAGGTGAACAAATTAAAAAAATTGGTATTTTTAAAAATGCAAAATTCTCTGGAAACTTTAATAACCCATAACTCTTCCAAAAAAGGATTAATTGCAAATTAATTTGGAAAATTAATTTCTCACATCTAAATATATATAAATCACTTTACCGAAGTCGATTTGAATCAATATTTTAGAAAATATGGCCAAAAAGGTGAAAAAATTAAAAAATTGGCATTTTTAAAAAAGCAAAATTCTCTGGAAACTTTAATAACCCATAACTCTTTCAAAAAAGGTTCAACTGCAACTTAATTTGGAAAGTAAATTTCTGGCATCTGAATATATATAAATCACTTTACCGAAGTCGATTTGAATCAATATATTAGAAAATATGGCCAAAAAGGTGAAAAAATTAAAAAAAATGGCATGTTTAAAAAAGCAAAATTCTCTGGAAACTTTAATAACCCATAACTCTTTCAAAATAGGTTCAATTGCAACTTTATTTAGAAAAGTAATTTCTGGCATCTGAATATATATAAATCACTTTTCCGAAGTCGATTTGAATCAATATTTTAGAAAATATGGCCAAAAGGTGAAAAATTAAAAAAAATTGGCATTTTTAAAAAAGCAAAATTCTTTGGAAACTTTAATAACCCATAACTCTTTCAAAAAAGGTTTAACTGCAACTTAATTTGGAAAGTAAATTTCTTGCATCTGAATATATATAAATCACTTTACCGAAGTCGATTTAAATCAATATTTTAGAAAATATGGCCAAAAAGGTGAAAAAATTAAAAAAATTGGCATTTTTAAAAAAGCAAAATTCTTTGGAAACTTTAATAACCCATAACTCTTTCAAAAAAGGTTCAACTGCAACTTAATTTGTAAAAGTACATTTCTGGCATCTGAATATATATAAATCACTTTACAGAAGTCGATTTGAATCAATATTTTAGAAAATATGGCCTTTAGGGAAAAAAATTAAAAAATTCTTTTTAAAAAGCAAAATTTTAATAACCCATAACTCTTTCAAAAATAGGTTCAATTGCAACTTTATTTATAAAAGTAAATTTCTGGCATCTCAATATATATAAATCACTTTACCGAAGTCGATTTGAATCAATATTTTAGAAAATATGGCCAAAAAGGTGAAAAAATTAAAAAAATTGGCATTTTTAAAAAGCAAAATTCTCTGGAAACTTTAATAACCCATAACTCTTTCAAAAAAGGTTCAACTGCAACTTAATTTGGAAAGTAAATTTCTGGCATCTCAATATATATAAATCACTTTACCGAAGTCGATTTGAATCAATATTTTAGAAAATATGGCCTAAAAGGTAAAAATTGAAAAAATTGGAATTTTTAAATAAGCAAAATTCTTTGGAAACTTTAATAACCCATAACTTTTTCAAAAAAGGTTCAAATCCAATTTAATTTAGAAAGTAAATTTCTGGCATCTAAATATATATAAATCACTTTACCGAAGTCGGTTTGAATTAATATTTTAGAAAATATGGCCAAAAAGGTGAAAAAATTTTAAAAATTTTTAAAAAAGCAAAATTCTTTGGAAACTTTAATAACCCATAACTCTTTTAAAAAAGGTTCAACTGCAACTTAATTTGAAAAGTAAATTTCTGGCATCTGAATATATATAAATCACTTTACCGAAGTCGATTTGAATCAATATTTTAGAAAATATGGCCAAAAAGGTGAAAAAATTAAAAAAAATGGCATTTTTAAAAAAGCAAAGTTCTCTGGAAACTTTAATAACCCATAACTCTTTCAAAAAAGGTTCAACTGCAACTTAATTTGGAAAGTAAATTTCTGGCATCTGAATATATATAAATCACTTTACCGAAGTCGATTTAAATTAATATTTTAGAAAAAGCAAAATTCTTTGGAAATTTTAATAACCCATAACTCTTTCAAAATAGGTTTAATTGCAACTTTATTTATAAAAGTACATTTCTGGCATCTGAATATATATTAATCACTTTACCGAAGTCGATTTGAATCAATATTTTAGAAAATATGGCCAAAAAGGTGAAAAAATTAAAAAAATTGGAATTTTTTAAAATGCAAAATTCTCTGGAAATTTAATAACCCATAACTTTTTCAAAAAAGGTTCAACTGCAACTTAATTTGGAAAGTAAATTTCTGGCATCTCAATATATATAAATCACTTTACGGAAGTCGATTTGAATCAATATTTTAGAAAATATGGCCTAAGAGGTAAAAATTGAAAAAATTGGAATTTTTAAATAAGCAAAATTCTTTGAACTTTAATACCATTTTTAAAGGTAAAAATTTATTTTAAAAAAGCAAAATTCTTTGGAAACTTTAATAACCCATAACTCTTTCAAAAAAGGTTCAACTGCAACTTAATTTGAAAAGTAAATTTCTGGCATCTCAATATATATAAATCACTTTACCGAAGTCGATTTGAATCAATATTTTAGAAAATATGGCCAAAAAGGTGTAAAAATTAAAAATTTGGCATTTTTAAAAAAGCCAAATTCTTTGGAAACTTTAATAACCCATAACTCTTTTAAAAAAGGTTCAATTGCAACTTTATTTATAAAAGTACATTTCTGGCATCTCAATATATATAAATCACTTTACCGAAGTCGATTTGAATCAATATTTTAGAAAATATGGCAACAAAGGTGAACAAATTAAAAAAATTGGTATTTTTAAAAATGCAAAATTCTCTGGAAACTTTAATAACCCATAACTCTTCCAAAAAAGGATTAATTGCAAATTAATTTGGAAAATTAATTTCTCACATCTAAATATATATAAATCACTTTACCGAAGTCGATTTGAATCAATATTTTAGTAAATATGGCCATAAAGGTGAAAAAATTAAAAAATTGGCATTTTTAAAAAAGCAAAATTCTCTGGAAACTTTAATAACCCATAACACTTTCAAAAAATGTACAACTGCAACTTAATTTGGAAAGTAAATTTCTGGCATCTGAATATATATAAATCACTTTACCGAAGTCGATTTGAATCAATATTTTAGAAAATATGGCCAAAAGGTGAAAAATTAAAAAAATGGCATGTTTAAAAAAGCAAAATTCTCTGGAAACTTTAATAACGCATAACTCTTTCAAAATAGGTTCAATTGCAACTTTATTTATAAAAGTACTTTCTGGCATCTGAATATATATAAATCACTTTTCCGAAGTCAATTTGAATCAATATTTTAGAAAATATGGCCAAAAAGGTGAAAAAATTAAAAAAATTGGCATTTTTAAAAAAGCAAAATTCTCTGGAAACTTTAGTAACCCATAACTATTTCAAAAAAGGTTTAACTGCAACATAATTTGGAAAGTAAATTTCTTACATCTGAATATATATAAATCACTTTACCGAAGCCGATTTAAATTAATATTTTAGAAAATATGGCCAAAAAGGTGAAAAAATTAAAAAAAATTGAAATTTTTAAAAAAGCATAATTCTTTGGAAACTTTAACAACCCATAACTCTTTCAAAATAGGTTCAATTGCAACTTTATTTATAAAAGTACATTTCTGGCATCTGAATATATATAAATCACTTTACAGAAGTCGATTTAAATTAATATTTTAGAAAAAGCAAAATTCTTTAAAAATTTTAATAACCCATAACTCTTTCAAAATAGGTTTAATTGCAACTTTATTTATAAAAGTACATTTCTGGCATCTGAATATATATAAATCGCTTTACCGAAGTCGATTTGAATCAATATTTTAGAAAATATGGCCAAAAAGGTGAAAAAATTAAAAAAATTGGAATTTTTTAAAATGCAAAATTCTCTGGAAACTTTAATAACCCATAACTTTTTCAAAAAAGGTTCAACTGCAACTTAATTTGGAAAGTAAATTTCTGGCATCTCAATATATATAAATCACTTTACGGAAGTCGATTTGAATCAATATTTTAGAAAATATGGCCTAAAAAGGTAAAAATTAAAAAAATTGGCATTTTTAAATAAGCAAAATTCTTTGGAAACTTTAATAACCCATAACTTTTTCAAAAAAGGTTCAAATCCAATTTAATTTAGAAAGTAAATTTCTGGCATCTAAATATATATAAATCACTTTACCGAAGTCGGTTTAAATTAATATTTTAGAAAAAATGGCCAAAAAGGTGAAAAAATTTAAATTTTTAAAAAAGCAAAATTCTTTGGAAACTTTAATAACCCATAACTCTTTTAAAAAAGGTTCAACTGCAACTTAATTTGAAAAGTAAATTTCTGGCATCTCAATATATATAAATCACTTTACCGAAGTCGATTTGAATCAATATTTTAGAAAATATGGCCAAAAAGGTGAAAAAATTAAAAAAATTGGAATTTTTTAAAATGCAAAATTCTCTGGAAACTTTAATAACCCATAACTTTTTCAAAAAAGGTTCAACTGCAACTTAATTTGGAAAGTAAATTTCTGGCATCCCAATATATATAAATCACTTTACGGAAGTCGATTTGAATCAATATTTTAGAAAATATGGCCTAAAAGGTAAAAATTGAAAAAATTGGAATTTTTAAATAAGCAAAATTCTTTGGAAACTTTAATAACCCATAACTTTTTCAAAAAAGGTTCAAATCCAATTTAATTTAGAAAGTAAATTTCTGGCATCTAAATATATATAAATCACTTTACCGAAGTCGGTTTAAATTAATATTTTAGAAAAAATGGCCAAAAAGGTGAAAAATTTGAAATTTTTAAAAAAGCAAAATTCTTTGGAAACTTAAATAACCCATAACTCTTTCAAAAAAGGTTCAACTGCAACTTAATTTGGAAAGTAAATTTCTGGCATCTCAATATATATAAGTCACTTTACCGAAGTCGATTTGAATCAATATTTTAGAAAATATGGCCTAAAAGGTAAAAATTGAAAAAATTGGAATTATTAAAAAATCAAAATTCTTTGGAAACTTTAATAACCCATAACTTTTTCAAAAAAGGTTCAAATGCAATTTAATTTGGAAAGTAAATTTCTGGAATTGGAATTTTTAAAAAAGCAAAATTCTTTGGAAACTTTAATAACCCATAACTTTTTCAAAAAAGGTTCAAATGCAATTTAATTTGGAAAGTAAATTTCTGGCATCTCAATATATATAAGTCACTTTACCGAAGTCGATTTGAATATATATTTTAGAAAATATGGCCTAAAAGGTGAAAATTAAAAAAATTGGCGTTTTTAAAAAAGCAAAATTCTTTGCAAATTTTAATAATCCATAACTCTTTCAAAATAGGTTCAATTGCAGATTAATTTAAAAAATTAATTTCACACATCTAAATATATATAAATCACTTTACCGAAGTCGATTTGAATCAATATTTTAGAAAATATGGCCAAAAGGTGAAAAAAATTGAAAAATTGGATTTTAAAAAAGCAAAATTCTTTGGAAACTTTAATAACCCATAACTCTTTCAAAAAAGGTTCAATTGGAAATTAATTTATAAAGTTAATTTCTCTTATCTGAATATATATAAATCACTTTACCGAAGTCGATTTGAATCAATATTTTAGAAAATATGGCTAAAAAGGTGATAAAATTAAAAAAACTGGCATTATTAAAGAAAGTAAGTTTTTTGGTAACTTTAATAACCCATAACTCTTTCAAAAAAGGTTCAATTGCAACTTTATTTATAAAAGTAAATTTCTAGCATCTGAATATATATAAGTCACTTTACCGAAGTCGATTTGAATCAATATTTTAGAAAATATGGCCAAAAAGTGAAAAAATTAAAAAAAATTGGCATTTTTAAAAAAGCAAAGTTCTGTGGAAATTTAATAACCCATATCTCTTTCAAAAAAGGTTCAACTGCAACTTAATTTAGAAAGTAAATTTCTGGCATCTAAATATATATAAATCACTTTACCGAAGTCGATTTGATTCAATATTTTAGAAAATATGGCCAAAAGGGTGAAAAAATTAGAAAAATTGGCATTTTTAAAAAAGCAAAATTCTTTGGAAATTTAATAACCCATATCTCTTTCAAAAAAGGTTCAATTGCAAATTAATTTGGAAAATTAAATTCTCACATCTGAATATATAAAAATCACTTTACCGAAGTCGATTTGAATCAATATTTTAGAAAAAATGGCCTAAAAGGTGAAAAATAAAAAAAAATTGGCATTTTAGAAAAAGCAAAATTCTTTGGAAACTTTAATAACCCATAACTCTTTGAAAATAGGTTCATTTGCAACTTTATTTATAAAACTACATTTTTGGCAACTGAATATATATAAATCACTTTACCAAAGTCGATTTGAATCAATATTTTAGAAAATATGGCCAAAAAGGTAAAAAAATTAAATAAAATGGCATTTTTAAAAAAGCAAAATTCTCTGGAAACTTTAATAACCCATAACTCTTTCAAAAAAGGTTCAACTGCAACTTAATTTGGAAAGTAAATTTCTGGCATCTCAATATATATAAATCACTTTACCGAAATCGATTTAAATTAATATTTTAGAAAATATGGCCAGAAAGGTAAAAAATTTGGAATTTTTAAAAAAGCAAATTCTTTGGAAACTTTAATAACCCATAACTCTTTCAAAAAATGTTCAACTGCAACTTAATTTGGAAAGTAAATTTCTGGCATCTAAATATATATAAATCACTTTACCGAATGCGATTTGATTCAATATTTTAGAAAGTATGGCCAAAAGGGTGAAAAAATTGAAAAAATTGGCATTTTTAAAAAAGCAAAATTCTTTGGAACTTCAATAACCCATATCTCTTTCAAAAAAGGTTCAATTGCAAATTAATTTGGAAAATTAAATTCTCACATCTGAATATATAAAAATCACTTTACCGAAGTCGATTTGAATCAATATTTTAGAAAAAATGGCCTAAAATGTGAAAAATAAAAAAAAATTGGCATTTTAGAAAAAACAAAATTCTTTGGAAACTTTAATAACCCATAACTCTTTGAAAATAGGTTCAATTGCAACTTTTTTAATAAAAGTACATTTCTGGCATCTGAATATATATAAATCACTTAACCGAAGTCGATTTGAATCAATATTTTAGAAAATATGGCCTAAAAGGTGAAAAAATTAAAAAAATTGGCATTTTTAAAAAAGCAAAGTTCTGTGGAAATTTTAATAACCCATAACTTTTTCAAAAAAGGCTCAACTGCAAGTTTATTTGCAGAAAGTACATTTCTGGCATCTCAATATATATAAATCACTTCACCGAAGTCGATTTGAATCAATGTTTTAGAAAATATGGCCAAAAAGGTGAAAAAATTGGAATTTTAAAAAAATCAAAATTCTTTGGAAACTTTAATAAGCCATAACACTCTCAAAATAGGTTCAATTGCAACTATATTTATAAAAGTACATTTCTGGCATCTCAATATATATAAATCACATTACCGAAGTCAGTTTGAATCAATATTTTAGAAAATATAGCCAAAAAGGTGAAAAAATTAAAAAAAATGGCATTTTTAAATAAGCAAAATTCTCTGGAAACTTTAATAACCCATAGCTCTTTCAAAAAAATTTCAACTGCAACTTAATTTGGAAAGTAAATTTCTGGCATCTGAATAAATATATATCACTTTACCGAAGTCGATTTTATTTATAAAAGTACATTTCTGGCATCTCAATATATATAAATCACTTTACCGAAGTCGATTTAAATCAATATTTTAGAAAATATGGCCTAAAACGAGAAAAATTAAATAAATTGGCATTTTTAAAAAAACAAAATTTTTTGGAAACTTTAATAACCCATAACTCTTTCAAAAAAGGTTCAATTGCAACTTAATTTGGAAAGTAAATTTCTGGCATCTCAATAACTATATAACACTTTACCGAAGTCGATTTTATTTATAAAAGTACATTTCTGGCATTTGAATATATATAAATCACTTTACCGAGGTCGGTCTGAATCAATATTTTAGAAAATATGTCCTAACAGGTGAAAAAATTTAATAAAAATTGGCATTTTTAAAAAAAGCAAAATACTTTGGAAACTTTAATAAGCTCATAACTCTTTCAAAAAGGTTCAATTGCAAATTTATTTGGAAAATAAATTTTTGGCATCTGAATATATATAAATCACTTTATCGAAGTCGATTTGAATCAATATTTTAGAAAAAATGTCCTAAAAGGTGAAAAAAATAAAAAAATTGGCATTTTTAAAAAAGCAAAATTCTTTGGAAACTTTAATAACCCATAACTCTTTCAAAAAGGTTCAACTGCAACTTAATTTGGAAAGTAAATTTCTGGCATCTCAATATATATTTTAATAACTTTACCAAAGTCGAGTTTATTCAATATTTTAGAAAATTTGGCCAAAAAAGGTGAAAAAATTAAAAAAAATTGGCATTTTTAAAAAAAGGAAACTTCTTCGGAAACTTTAATAACCCATAACTCTTTCAAAAATGGTTCAACTGCAACTTAATTTGGAAAGTAAATTTCTGCAGTCTGAACATATATAAATCACTTTACCGAAGTCGATTTGAATCAATATTTTAGAAAATATGGCCAAAACGGTGAAAAAATTAAAAAAATTGGCATTTTTAAAAAAGCAAAATTCTTTGGAAACTTTAATAACCCATATCTCTTTCAAAAAAGGTTCAATTAGTTTTGAAAGTAAAATTCTGCCGTCTGAACATATATAAATCACTTTACCAAAGTCGAGTTTATTCAATATTTTAGAAAATATGGCCAAAAAGGTGAAAAAATTAAAAAAATTGGCATTTTTAAAAAAGCAAAATTCTTTGGAAACTTTAATAACCCATAACTCTTTCAAAAAAGGTTCAACTGCAACTTTATTTGTAAAAGTACATTTCTGGCATCTGAATATATATAAATCACTTAACCGAAGTCGATTTGAATCAATATTTTAGAAAATATGTCCTAAAAGATGAAAAAATTAAAAAAAATTGGCATTTTTCAAAAAGCAAAATTCTTCGGAAACTTAAATAACCCATAACTCTTTCAAAAAAGGTTCAACTGCAACTTAATTTGGAAAGTAAATTTCTGGCATCTCAATATATATAAATCACTTTACCGAAGTCGGTCTGAATCAATATTTTAGAAAATATTGCCTAAAAGGTGAAAAATTAAAAAAAAATTGGCATTTTTCAAAAAAGCAAAGTTCTGTGGAAATTTTAATAACCCATAACCCATAACTCTTTCAAAAAAGGTTCAACTGCAACTTTATTTGTAAAAGTACATTTCTGGCATCTGAATATATATAAATCACTTAACCGAAGTCGATTTGAATCAATATTTTAGAAAATATGTCCTAAAAGATGAAAAAATTAAAAAAAATTGGCATTTTTCAAAAAGCAAAATTCTTCGGAAACTTAAATAACCCATAACTCTTTCAAAAAAGGTTCAACTGCAACTTAATTTGGAAAGTAAATTTCTGGCATCTCAATATATATAAATCACTTTACCGAAGTCGGTCTGAATCAATATTTTAGAAAATATTGCCTAAAAGGTGAAAAATTAAAAAAAAATTGGCATTTTTCAAAAAGCAAAGTTCTGTGGAAATTTTAATAACCCATAACCCATAACTCTTTCAAAAAAGGTTCAACTGCAACTTTATTTGTAAAAGTACATTTCTGGCATCTGAATATATATAAATCACTTAACCGAAGTCGATTTGAATCAATATTTTAGAAAATATGTCCTAAAAGATGAAAAAATTAAAAAAATTGGCATTTTTCAAAAAGCAAAATTCTTCGAAACTTAAATAACCCATAACTCTTTCAAAAAAGGTTCAACTGCAACTTAATTTGGAAAGTAAATTTCTGGCATCTCAATATATATAAATCACTTTACCGAAGTCGGTCTGAATCAATATTTTAGAAAATATTGCCTAAAAGGTGAAAAATTAAAAAAAAATTGGCATTTTTCAAAAAGCAAAATTCTTCAGAAACTTAATAACCTATAACTCTTTCAAAAAGGTTAAACTGCAACTTAATTTGGAAAGTAAATTTCTGGCATCTCAATATATATAAATCACTTTACCAAAGTCGGTCTAAATCAATATTTTAGAAAATAATGCCAAAAAGGTGAAAAAATTAAAAAAATTGGAATTTTTAAAAAAGTAAAATTCTTTGGAAACTTTAATAACCCATAACTCTTTCAAAATAGGTTCAACTGCAACTTAATTTGGAAAGTAAATTTCTGGCATCTCAATTTATATAAATCATTTTACCGAAGTCGATTTGAATCAATGTCTTAGAAAATATGGGCAAAAAGGTGAAAAAATTAAAAAAATTGGCATTTTTAAAAAAAGCAATATTCTTTGGATCTTTAATAACCCAAACTCTGTCAAAAAAGTTTCAACTGCAACTTAATTTGGAAAGTAAATTTCTGGCATCTGAATATATATAAATCACTTTACCGAAGTCGATTTGAATCAATATTTTAGAAAATGTATCCTTAAAGGTGAAAAAATTTAATAAAAATTGGCATTTTTAAAAAAGCAAAATACTTTGGAATCTTAAATAGCTCATAACTCTTTCAAAAAAGGTTCAATTGCAAATTTATTTGGAAAATAAATTTCTCGCTTCTGAATATATATATAAATCACTTTATCAAAGTCGATTTGAATCAATATTTTAGAAAATATGGGCAAATAGGTGAAAAATTAAAAAAATGGCATTTTTAAAAAAGCAAATTCTTCGGAAACTTTAATAACCCATAACTCTTTCAAAAAAAGTTCAATTGCAACTTAATTTATAAAAGTACATTTCTGGCATCTATATATATATAAATCACTTTACCGAAGTCGATTTGAATCAATATTTTAGAAAATATGGGTAAAAATGTGAAAAAATTAAAAAAAATTGGCATTTTTAAAAAAGCAAAATTCTTTGGAAACTTTAATAACCCATAACTCTTTCAAAATAGGTTCAACTGCAACTTAATTTGGAAAGTAAATTTCTGGCATCTCAATATATATAAATCACTTTACCGAAGTCGGTCTGAATCAATATTTTAGAAAATATTGCCTAAAAGGTGAAAAATAAAAAAAAATTGGCATTTTTCAAAAAGCAAAATTCTTCAGAAACTTAATAACCTATAACTCTTTCAAAAAGGTTAAACTGCAACTTAATTTGGAAAGTAAATTTCTGGCATCTCAATATATATAAATCACTTTACCAAAGTCGGTCTGAATCAATATTTTAGAAAATATTGCCAAAAAGGTGAAAAAATTAAAAAAATTGGAATTTTTAAAAAAGTAAAATTCTTTGGAAACTTTAATAACCCATAACTCTTTCAAAATAGGTTCAACTGCAACTTAATTTGGAAAGTAAATTTCTGGCATCTCAATTTATATAAATCATTTTACCGAAGTCGATTTGAATCAATGTCTTAGAAAATATGGGCAAAAAGGTGAAAAAATAAAAAATTGGCATTTTTAAAAAAAAATATTCTTTGGATCTTTAATAACCCAAACTCTTTCAAAAAAGTTTCAACTGCAACTTAATTTGGAAAGTAAATTTCTGGCATCTCAATTTATATAAATCATTTTACCGAAGTCGATTTGAATCAATATCTTAGAAAATATGAGCAAAAAGGTGAAAAATTAAAAAATTGGCATTTTTAAAAAAGCAATATTCTTTGGATCTTTAATAACCCATATCTCTTTCAAAAAGGTTCAACTGCAACTTAATTTGAAAAGTAAAATTCTGCCGTCTGAACATACTTTACCAAAGTCGAGTTTATTCAATATTTTAGAAAATATGGCCAAAAAGGTGAAAAAATTAAGAAAAATTGACATTTTGAAAAAAGCAAACTTCTTCGGAAACTTTAATAACCCATAACTCTTTCAAAAAAGGTTCAATTGCAACTTAATTTATAAAAGTACATTTCTGGCATCTAAATATATATAAATCACTTTACCGAAGTCGATTTGAATCAATATTTTAGAAAATATATCCTAAAAGGTGAAAAAATTTAATAAAAATTGGCATTTTTAAAAAAGCAAAATACTTTGGAATCTTAAATAGCTCATAACTCTTTCAAAAAAGGTTCAATTGCAAATTTATTTGGAAAATAAATTTCTCGCATCTGAATATATGTAAATCACTTTATCAAAGTCGATTTGAATCAATATTTTAGAAAATATGGGCAAATAGGTGAAAAATTAAAAAAATTGGCATTTTTAAAAAAGCAAAATTCTTTGGAAACTTTAATAACCCATAACTCTTTCAAAAAATGTTCAACTGCAACTTAATTTGGAAAGTAAATTTCTGCAGTCTGAACATATAAAAATCACTTTACCAAAGTCGAGTTTTTTCAATATTTTAGAAAATATGGCCAAAAAGGTGAAAAAATTAAGAAAAATTGGCATTTTTAATAAAGCAAAATTCTTCGGAAACTTTAATAACCCATAACTCTTTCAAAAAAGGTTCAATTGCAACTTAATTTATAAAAGTACATTTCTGGCATCTAAATATATATAAATCACTTTACCGAAGTCGATTTGAATCAATATTTTAGAAAATATGGGTAAATATGTGAAAAAATTAAAAAAATTGGCATTTTTAAAAAAGCAAAATTCTTTGGATCTTTAATAACCCATAACTCTTTCAAAAAAGTTTCAACTGCAACTTAATTTAGATAGTAAATTTCTGGCATCTCAATATATATAAATCATTTTACCGAAGTCGATTTGAATCAATATTTTAGAAAATATGGCCAAAAAGATGAAAAAATTAATAAAAATTGGCATTTTTAAAAAAGCAAAATTCTTTTGAAACTTTAATAACCCATAACTCTTTCAAAAAGTAAATTTCATAAAGTAAATTTCTGGCATCTCAATAAATATATATCACTTTACCGAAGTCGATTTTATTTATAAAAGTACATTTCTGGCATTTGAATATATATAAATCACTTTACCGAAGTCGATTTGAATCAATATTTTAGAAAACATGTCCTAAATGGTGAAAAAATTTAATATAAAATTGGCATTTTTAAAAAAGCAAAATTCTTTGGAAACTTTAATAACCCATAACTCTTTCAAAATAGGTTCAACTGCAACTTAATTTGGAAAGTAAATTTCTGGCATCTCAATTTATATAAATCATTTTACCGAAGTCGATTTGAATCAATATCTTAGAAAATATGGGCAAAAAGGTGAAAAAATTAAAAAAATTGGCATTTTTAAAAAAGCAATATTCTTTGGATCTTTAATAACCCATATCTCTTTCAAAAAGGTTCAACTGCAACTTAATTTGAAAAGTAAAATTCTGCCGTCTGAACATACTTTACCAAAGTCGAGTTTATTCAATATTTTAGAAAATATGGCCAAAAAGGTGAAAAAATTAAGAAAAATTGACATTCTGAAAAAAGCAAACTTCTTCGAAACTTTAATAACCCATAACTCTTTCAAAAAAGGTTCAACTGCAACTTAATTTGGAAAGTAAATTTCTGGCATCTCAATATATATAAATCACTTTACCGAAGTCGATTTGAATCAATATTTTAGAAAATATATCCTAAAAGGTGAAAAAATTTAATAAAAATTGGCATTTTTAAAAAAGCAAAATACTTTGGAATCTTAAATAGCTCATAACTCTTTCAAAAAAGGTTCAATTGCAAATTTATTTGGAAAATAAATTTCTCGCATCTGAATATATATAAATCACATTATCGAAGTCGATTTGAATTAATATTTTAGAAAATATGTCCTAAAAGGTGAAAAAAATTGGCATTTTTAAAAAAGCAAAATTCTTTGGAAACTTTAATAACCCATATCTCTTTCAAAAAGGTTCAACTGCAACTTAATTTGAAAAGTAAAATTCTGCCGTCTGAACATACTTTACCAAAGTCGAGTTTATTCAATATTTTAGAAAATATTGCCTAAAAGGTGAAAAAATTAAGAAAAATTGACATTTTGAAAAAAGCAAACTTCTTCGGAAACTTTAATAACCCATAACTCTTTTAAAAAAGGTTCAACTGCAACTTAATTTGGAAAGTAAATTTCTGGCATCTCAATAAATATAAATCACTTTACCAAAGTCGGTCTGAATCAATATTTTAGAAAATATTGCCAAAAAGGTGAACAAATTAATAGAAATTGGCATTTTTAATAAAGCAAAATTCTTTGGAAATTTTAATAACCCATAACTCTTTCAAAAAAGGTTCAACTGCAGCTTAATTTGGAAAGTAAATTTCTGGCATCTCAATATATATCACTTAACCGAAGTCGATTTTATTTATAAAAGTACATTTCTGGCATTTGAATATATATAAATCACTTTACCGAAGTCGATTTGAATCAATATTTTTGAAAATATGTTCTAAAAGGTAAAAAAATTTAATAAAAATTGGCATTTTTAAAAAAGCAAAATACTTTGGAATCTTAAATAGCTCATAACTCTTTAAAAAAGGTTCAATTGCAAATTTATTTGGAAAATAAATTTCTCGCATCTGAATATATATAAATCACTTTATCGAAGTCGATTTGAATCAATATTTTAGAAAAAATGTCCTAAAAGGTGAAAAAATTAAAAAAAAAATTGGCATTTTTAAAAAAGCAAAATTCTTCGGAAACTTTAATAACCCATAACTCTTTCAAAAAGGTTCAACTGCAACTTAATTTGGAAAGTAAATTTCTGGCATCTCAATATATATAAATAACTTTACCAAAGTCGAGTTTATTCAATATTTTAGAAAATTTGGCCAAAAAGGTGAAAAAATTAAAAAAAATTGGCATTTTGAAAAAAGCAAACTTCTTCGGAAACTTTAATAACCCATAACTCTTTCAAAAAAGGTTCAACTGCAACTTAATTTGGAATGTAAATTTCAGCAGTCTGAACATATATAAATCACTTTACCAAAGTCGAGTTTATTCAATATTTTAGAAAATATGGCCAAAACGGTGAAAAAGTTAAAAAACTTGGCATTTTTAAAAAAGCAAAATTCTTTGGAAACTTTAATAACCCATATCTCTTTCAAAAAAGGTTCAATTTGTTTGGAAAGTAAATTTCTGCCGTCTGAACATATATAAATCACTTTACCAAAGTCGAGTTTATTCAATATTTTAGAAAATATGGCCAAAAAGGTGAAAAAATTAAATAAATTGGAATTTTTAAAAAAGCAAAATTCTTTGGAATTTTCAATAACCCATAACTCTTTCAAAAAAGGTTCAACTGCAACTTTATTTGTAAAAGTACATTTCTGGCATCTGAATATATATAAATCACTTTACCGAAGTCGATTTGAATCAATATTTTTGAAAATATGGGTAAAAATGTGAAAAAATTAAAAAAATTGGTCATTTTTAAAAAAGCAAAATTCTTTGGATCTTTAATAACCCATAACTCTTTCAAAAAAGTTTCAACTGCAACTTAATTTGGATAGTAAATTTCTGGCATCTCAATATATATAAATCACTTTACCGAAGTCGATTTGAATCAATATTTTAGAAAATATGGTTAAAAAGGTGAAAAAATTAATAAAAATTGGCATTTTTAAAAAAGCAAAATTCTTTAGAAACTTTAATAACCCATAACTCTTTCAAAAAAGGTTCAATTGCAACTTAATTTGGAAAGTAAATTTCTGGCATCTCAATAAATATATATCACTTTACCGAAGTCGATTTTATTTATAAAAGTACATTTCTGGCATTTGAATATATATAAATCACTTAACCGAAGTCGATTTGAATCAATATTTTAGAAAATATATCCTAAATGGTGAAAAAATTTAATAAAAATTGGCATTTTTAAAAAAGCAAAATACTTTGGAATCTTAAATAGCTCATAACTCTTTCAAAAAAGGTTCAATTGCAAATTTATTTGGAAAATAAATTTCTCGCATCTGAATATATATAAATCACTTTATCGAAGTCGATTTGAATCAATATTTTAGAAAATATGGGCAAATAGGTGAATAAATTAAAAAAATTGACATTTTTAAAAGTTCTTTGGAAACTTTAATAATCCTTAACTCTTTCAAAAAAGGTTCAGCTGCAACTTAATTTGGAAAGTAAATTTCTGCAGTCTGAATATATATAAATCACTTTACCAAAGTCGAGTTTATTCTCTTTCAAAAAAAGTTCAACTGCAACTTTATTTGTAAAAGTACATTTCTGGCATCTGAATATATATAAATCACTTAACCGAAGTCGGTTTGAATCAATATTTTAGAAAATATGTCCTAAAAGATGAAAAAATTAAAAAAAATTGGCATTTTTCAAAAAGCAAAATTCTTCGGAAACTTAAATAACCCATAACTCTTTCAAAAAAGGTTCAACTGCAACTTAATTTGGAAAGTAAATTTCTGGCATCTCAATATATATAAATCACTTTACCAAAGTCGAGTTTATTCAATATTTTAGAAAATATTGCCTAAAAGGTGAAAAATTAAAAAAACATTGGCATTTTTCAAAAAGCAAAATTCTTCAGAAACTTAATAACCTAGAACTCTTTCGAAAAGGTTAAACTGCAACTTAATTTGGAAAGTAAATTTCTGGCATCTCAATATATATAAATCACTTTACCAAAGTCGGTCTGAATCAATATTTTAGAAAATATTGCCAAAAAGGTGAAAAAATTAAAAAAATTGGAATTTTTAAAAAAGTAAAATTCTTTGGAAACTTTAATAACCCATAACTCTTTCAAAATAGGTTCAACTGCAACTTAATTTGGAAAGTAAATTTCCGGCATCTCAATATATATAAATAACTTTACCAAAGTCGAGTTTATTCAATATTTTAGAAAATTTGGCCAAAAAGGTGAAAAAATTAAAAAAAACTGGCATTTTGAAAAAAGCAAACTTCTTCGGAAACTTTAATAACCCATAACTCTTTCAAAAAAGGTTCAACTGCAACTTAATTTGGAAAGTAATTTTCTGGCATCTCAATATATATAAATCACTTTACCGAAGTCGGTTTGAATCAATATTTTAGAAAATATTGCCTAAAATTTGAAAAAATTAAAAAAATTTTCATTTTTAAAAAAGCTAAATTCTTTGGAAACTTTAATAACCCATAACTCTTTCAAAAAAGGTTCAACTGCAACTTTGGAATGTAAATTTCTGCAGTCTGAACATATATAAATCACTTTACCAAAGTCGAGTTTATTCAATATTTTAGAAAATATGGCCAAAAAGGTGAAAAAATTAAAAAAATTGGAATTTTTAAAAAAGCAAAATTCTTTGGAATTTTCAATAACCCATAACTCTTTCAAAAAAGGTTCAACTGCAACTTTATTTGTAAAAGTACTTTTCTGGCATCTGAATATATATAAATCACTTTACCGAAGTCGATTTGAATCAATATTTTTGAAAATATGGGTAAAAATGTGAAAAATTAAAAAAATTGGTCATTTTTAAAAAAGCAAAATTCTTTGGATCTTTAATAACCCATAACTCTTTCAAAAAAGTTTCAACTGCAACTTAATTTGGATAGTAAATTTCTGGCATCTCAATATATATAAATCACTTTACCGAAGTCGATTTGAATCAATATTTTAGAAAATATGGTTAAAAAGGTGAAAAAATTAATAAAAATTGGCATTTTTAAAAAAGCAAAATTCTTTGGAAACTTTAATAACCCATAACTCTTTCAAAAAAGGTTCAACTGCAACTTAATTTGGAAAGTAAATTTCTGGCATCTCAATAAATATATATCACTTTACCGAAGTCGATTTTATTTATAAAAGTACATTTCTGGCATTTGAATATATATAAATCACTTTACCGAAGTCGATTTGAATCAATATTTTAGAAAATATGTCCTAAAAGGTGAAAAAATTTAATAAAAATTGGCATTTTTAAAAAAGCAAAATACTTTGGAATCTTAAATAGCTCATAACTCTTTCAAAAAAGGTTCAATTGCAAATTTATTTGGAAAATAAATTTCTCGCATCTGAATATATATAAATCACTTTACCGAAGTCGATTTGAATCAATATTTTAGAAAATATGGGCAAATAGGTGAATAAATTAAAAAAATTGGCATTTTTAAAAAGCAAAATTCTTTGGAAACTTTAATAATCCTTAACTCTTTCAAAAAGGTTCAGCTGCAACTTAATTTGGAAAGTAAATTTCTGCAGTCTGAATATATATAAATCACTTTACCAAAGTCGAGTTTATTCAATATTTTAGAAAATATGGCCAAAAAGGTGAAAAAATTAAAAAAATTGGCATTTTGAAAAAGCAAACTTCTTCGGAAACTTTAATAACCCATAACTCTTTCAAAAAAGGTTCAACTGCAACTTTATTTGTAAAAGTACATTTCTGGCATCTGAATATATATAAATCACTTAACCGAAGTCGATTTGAATCAATATTTTAGAAAATATGTCCTAAAAGGTGAAAAAATTAAAAAAAATTGGCATTTTTCAAAAAGCAAAATTCTTCGGAAACTTTAATAACCCATAACTCTTTCAAAAAAGGTTCAACTGCAACTTAATTTGGAAAGTAAATTTCTGGCATCTCAATATATATAAATCACTTTACCAAAGTCGAGTTTATTCAATATTTTAGAAAATATTGCCTAAAAGGTGAAAAATTTAAAAAACATTGGCATTTTTAAAAAGCAAAATTCTTCTGGAAACTTTAATAACCCATAACTCTTTCAGAAAAGGTTCAACTGCAACTTAATTTGGAAAGTAAATTTCTGGCATCTCAATATATATAAATCACTTTACCGAAGTCGAGTTTATTCAATATTTTAGAAAATATTGCCTAAAAGGTGAAAAATTAAAAAAACATTGGCATTTTTCAAAAAGCAAAATTCTTCGGAAACTTAATAACCTATAACTCTTTCAAAAAGGTTCAACTGCAACTTAATTTGGAAAGTAAATTTCTGGCATCTCAATATATATAAATCACTTTACCGAAGTCGGTCTGAATCAATATTTTAGAAAATATTGCCAAAAGGTGAAAAAATTAAAAAAATTGGAATTTTTAAAAAGTAAAATTCTTTGGAAACTTTAATAACCCATAACTCTTTCAAAATAGGTTCAACTGCAACTTAATTTGGAAAGTAAATTTCTGGCATCTCAATTTATATAAATCATTTTACCGAAGTCGATTTGAATCAATGTCTTAGAAAATATGGGCAAAGAGGTGAAAAAATTAAAAAAATTGGCATTTTTAAAAAAAGCAAAATTCTTTGGAAACTATAATAACCGATATCTCTTTCCAAAAAGGTTCAACTGCAACTTAATTTGGAAAGTAAATTTCTCGCATCTGAACATATATAAATCACTTTACCGAAGTCGATTTGAATCAATATTTTAGAAAATATGTCCTAAAAGGTGAAAAAATTTAATAAAAATTGGCATTTTTAAAAAAGCAAAATACTTTGGAATCTTAAATAGCTCATAACTCTTTCAAAAAGGTTCAATTACAAATTTATTTGGAAAATAAATTTCTCGCATCTGAATACATATAAATCACTTTATCAAAGTCGATTTGAATCAATATTTTAGAAAATATGGGCAAATAGGTGAAAAAATTAAAAAAATTGGCATTTTTAAAAAGCACAATTCTTTGGAAACTATAATAACCGATATCTCTTTCCAAAAAGGTTCAACTGCAACTTAATTTGGAAAGTAAATTTCTGGCATCTCAATAAATATAAATCACTTTACCGAAGTCGGTCTGAATCAATATTTTAGAAAATATTGCCTAAAAGGTCTAAAAAAAAATTGCCATTTTTTAAAAAGCAAAATTCTTCAGAAACTTAATAACCTATAACTCTTTCAAAAAAGGTTCAACTGCAACTTAATTTGGAAAGTAAATTTCTGGCATCTCAAAATCACTTTACCGAAGTCGGTCTGAATCAATATTTTAGAAAATATTGCCAAAAAGGTGAAAAAATTAAAAAAATTGGAATTTTTAAAAAAGCAAAATTCTTTGGAAACTTTAATAACCCATAACTCTTTCAAAATAGGTTCAACTGCAACTTAATTTGGAAAGTAAATTTCTGGCATCTCAATATATATAAATCACTTTACCGAAGTCGAGTTTATTCAATATTTCAGAAAAAATTGCCATAAAGGTGAACAAATTAAAAAAAATTGGCATTTTTAATAAAGCAAAATTCTTTGGAAACTTTAATAACCCATAACTCTTTCAAAAAAGGTTCAACTGCAGCTTAATTTGGAAAGTAAATTTCTGGCATCTCAATATATATCACTTAACCGAAGTCGATTTTATTTATAAAAGTACATTTCTGGCATTTGAATATATATAAATCACTTTACCGAAGTCGATTTGAATCAATATTTTAGAAAATATGTTCTAAAAGGTAAAAAAATTTAATAAAAATTGGCATTTTTTAAAAAGCAAAATACTTTGGAATCTTAAATAGCTCATAACTCTTTCAAAAAAGGTTCAATTGCAAATTTATTTGGAAAATAAATTTCTCGCATCTGAATATATATAAATCACTTTATCGAAGTCGATTTGAATCAATATTATAGAAAAAATGTCCTAAAAGGTGAAAAAATTAAAAAAAAAATTGGCATTTTTAAATAAGCAAAATTCTTTGGAAACTTTAATAACCCATAACTCTTTCAAAAAGGTTCAACTGCAACTTAATTTACCAAAGTCGAGATTATTCAATAGAAAATATGGCCAAAACGGTGAAAAAATTAAAAAAAATTTCATTTTTAAAAAAGCTAAATTCTTTGGAAACTTTAATAACCCATAACTCTTTCAAAAAAGGTTCAACTGCAACTTAATTTGGAAAGTAAAATTCTGCAGTCTGAACATATATAAATCACTTTACCAAAGTCGAGTTTATTCAATATTTTAGAAAATATGGCCAAAAAGGTGAAAAAATTTAAAAAATTGGAAGTTTTAAAAAAGCAAAATTCTTTGGAAACTTCAATAACCCATAACTCTTTCAAAAAAGGTTCAACTGCAACTTTATTTGTAAAAGTACATTTCTGGCATCTGAATATACATATCACTTAACCGAAGTCGATTTGAATCAATATTTTAGAAAATATGTCCTAAAAGATGGAAAAATTAAAAAAAATTGGCATTTTCAAAAAGCAAAATTCTTCGGAAACTTTAATAACCCATAACTCTTTCAAAAAAGGTTCAACTGCAACTTAATTTGGAAAGTAAATTTCTGGCATCTCAATATATATAAATAACTTTACCGAAGTCGGTCTGAATCAATATTTTAGAAAATATTGCCTAAAAGGTGAAAAAATTAAAAAAATTGGCATTTTTCAAAAAGCAAAATTCTTCAGAAACTTAATAACCTATAACTCTTTCAAAAAGGTTCAACTGCAACTTAATTTGGAAAGTAAATTTCTGGCATCTCAATATATATAAATCATTTTACCAAAGTCGGTCTGAATCAATATTTTAGAAAATATTGCCAAAAAGGTGAAAAAATTTAAAAATATTGGAATTTTTAAAAAAGTAAAATTCTTTGGAAACTTTAATAACCCATAACTCTTTCAAAATAGGTTCAACTGCAACTTAATTTGGAAAGTAAATTTCTGTCATCTCAATATATATAAATCACTTAACCGAAGTTAATCGAGTTTATTCAATATTTTAGAAAAAATGGCCATAAAGGTGAACAAATTAATAAAAATTGGCATTTTTAATAAAGCAAAATTCTTTGGAAACTTTAATAACCCATAACTCTTTCAAAAAAGGTTCAACTGCAGCTTAATTTGGAAAGTAAATTTCTGGCACCTCAATATATATCACAATACCGAAGTCGATTTTTTTATAAAAGTACATTTCTGGCATTTGAATATATATAAATCACTTTACCGAAGTCGATTTGAATCAATATTTTAGAAATATGTCCTAAAAGGTAAAAAAATTTAATATGAATTGGCATTTTTAATAAAGCAAAATACTTTGGAATCTTTAATAACCCATAACTCTTTCAAAAAAGGTTCAACTGCAACTTGATTAGGAAAGTAAATTTCTGGCATCTCAATATATATAAATAAATTTACCGAAGTCGATTTGAATTCTTTGGAACTTTAATAACACATATCTCTTTCAAAAAAGGTTCAATTGCAAATTAATTTGGAAAATTTAATTTAATATATATATATGGCATCTCAATATATATAAATCACTTTACCGAAGTCGATTTAAATCAATATTATAGAAAATATGGCCAAAAAGGTGCAAAAATTGGAATTTTTAAAAAAGCAAAATTCTTTGGAAACTTTAATAACCCATAACTCTTTCAAAAAGGTTCAATTGCAACTTTATTTATAAAAATACATTTCTGGCATCTGAATATATATAAGTCACTTTACGGAAGTCGATTTGAATCAATATTTTAGAAAATATATCCTAAATGGTGAAAAAATTTAATAAAAATTGGCATTTTTAAAAAGCAAAATACTTTGGAATCTTAAATAGCTCATAACTCTTTCAAAAAAGGTTCAATTGCAAATTTATTTGGAAAATAAATTTCTCGCATCTGAATATATATAAATCACTTTACCGAAGTCGATTTGAATCAATATTTTAGAAAATATGGGCAAATAGGTGAATAAATTAAAAAAATTGGCATTTTTAAAAAAGCAAAATTCTTTGGAAACTTTAATAATCCTTAACTCTTTCAAAAAGGTTCAGCTGCAACTTAATTTGGAAAGTAAATTTCTGCAGTCTGAATATATATAAATCACTTTACCAAAGTCGAGTTTATTCAATATTTTAGAAAATATGGCCAAAAAGGTGAAAAAATTAAAAAAAATTGGCATTTTGAAAAAAGCAAACTTCTTCGGAAACTTTAATAACCCATAACTCTTTCAAAAAAGGTTCAACTGCAACTTTATTTGTAAAAGTACATTTCTGGCATCTGAATATATATAAATCACTTAACCGAAGTCGGTTTGAATCAATATTTTAGAAAATATGTCCTAAAAGATGAAAAAATTAAAAAAAATTGGCATTTTTCAAAAAGCAAAATTCTTCGGAAACTTAAATAACCCATAACTCTTTCAAAAAAGGTTCAACTGCAACTTAATTTGGAAAGTAAATTTCTGGCATCTCAATATATATAAATCACTTTACCAAAGTCGAGTTTATTCAATATTTTAGAAAATATTGCCTAAAAGGTGAAAAATTTAAAAAACATTGGCATTTTTCAAAAAGCAAAATTCTTCAGAAACTTAATAACCTATAACTCTTTCGAAAAGGTTAAACTGCAACTTAATTTGGAAAGTAAATTTCTGGCATCTCAATATATATAAATCACTTTACCAAAGTCGAGTTTATTCAATATTTTAGAAAATATTGCCTAAAAGGTGAAAAATTAAAAAAACATTGGCATTTTTCAAAAAGCAAAATTCTTCAGAAACTTAATAACCTATAACTCTTTCGAAAAGGTTAAACTGCAACTTAATTTGGAAAGTAAATTTCTGGCATCTCAATATATATAAATCACTTTACCAAAGTCGGTCTGAATCAATATTTTAGAAAATATTGCCAAAAAGGTGAAAAAATTAAAAAAATTGGAATTTTTAAAAAAGTAAAATTCTTTGGAAACTTTAATAACCCATAACTCTTTCAAAATAGGTTCAACTGCAACTTAATTTGGAAAGTAAATTTCTGGCATCTCAATTTATATAAATCATTTTACCGAAGTCGATTTGAATCAATGTCTTAGAAAATATGGGCAAAGAGGTGAAAAAATTAAAAAAATTGGCATTTTTAAAAAAAGCAATATTCTTTGGATCTTTAATAACCCAAACTCTTTCAAAAAAGTTTCAACTGCAACTTAATTTGGAAAGTAAATTTCTGGCATCTGAATATATATAAATCACTTTACCGAAGTCGATTTGAATTAATATTTTAGAAAATATATCCTAAAAGGTGAAAAAATTTAATAAAAATTGGCATTTTTAAAAAAGCAAAATACTTTGGAATCTTAAATAGCTCATAACTCTTTCAAAAAAGGTTCAATTACAAATTTATTTGGAAAATAAATTTCTCGCATCTGAATACATATAAATCACTTTATCAAAGTCGATTTGAATTAATATTTTAGAAAATATGGGCAAATAGGTGAAAAATTAAAAAAATTGGCATTTTTAAAAAAGCACAATTCTTTGGAAACTTTAATAACCCATAACTCTTTCAAAAAAGGTTCAACTGCAACTTAATTTGGAAAGTAAATTTCTGGCATCTCAATAAATATAAATCACTTTACCAAAGTCGGTCTGAATCAATATTTTAGAAAATATTGCCAAAAAGGTGAAAAAATTAAAAAAATTGGAATTTTTAAAAAAGCAAAATTCTTTGGAAACTTTAATAACCCATAACTCTTTCAAAATAGGTTCAACTGCAACTTAATTTGGAAAGTAAATTTCTGGCATCTCAATATATATAAATCACTTTACCGAAGTCGAGTTTATTCAATATTTCAGAAAAAATTGCCATAAAGGTGAACAAATTAAGAAAAATTGCCATTTTTTAAAAAGCAAAATTCTTCAGAAACTTAATAACCTATAACTCTTTCAAAAAAGGTTCAACTGCAGCTTAATTTGGAAAGTAAATTTCTGGCATCTCAATAAATATAAATCACTTTACCAAAGTCGGTCTGAATCAATATTTTAGAAAATATTGCCAAAAAGGTGAAAAAATTAAAAAAATTGGAATTTTTAAAAAAGCAAAATTCTTTGGAAACTTTAATAACCCATAACTCTTTCAAAATAGGTTCAACTGCAACTTAATTTGGAAAGTAAATTTCTGGCATCTCAATATATATAAATCACTTTACCGAAGTCGAGTTTATTCAATATTTCAGAAAAAATTGCCATAAAGGTGAACAAATTAAAAAAAATTGGCATTTTTAATAAAGCAAAATTCTTTGGAAACTTTAATAACCCATAACTCTTTCAAAAAAGGTTCAACTGCAGCTTAATTTGGAAAGTAAATTTCTGGCATCTCAATATATATCACTTAACCGAAGTCGATTTTATTTATAAAAGTACATTTCTGGCATTTGAATATATATAAATCACTTTACCGAAGTCGATTTGAATCAATATTTTAGAAAATATGTTCTAAAAAGGTAAAAAATTTAATAAAAATTGGCATTTTTAAAAAAGCAAAATACTTTGGAATCTTAAATAGCTCATAACTCTTTAAAAAAGGTTCAATTGCAAATTTATTTGGAAAATAAATTTCTCGCATCTGAATATATATAAATCACTTTATCGAAGTCGATTTGAATCAATATTTTAGAAAAAATGTCCTAAAAGGTGAAAAAATTAAAAAAAAAATTGGCATTTTTAAATAAGCAAAATTCTTTGGAAACTTTAATAACCCATAACTCTTTCAAAAAGGTTCAACTGCAACTTAATTTGGAAAGTAAATTTCTGGCATCTCAATATATATAAATAACTTTACCAAAGTCGAGATTATTCAATATTTTAGAAAATATGGCCAAAACGGTGAAAAAATTAAAAAAATTTCATTTTTAAAAAAGCTAAATTCTTTGGAAACTTTAATAACCCATAACTCTTTCAAAAAAGGTTCAACTGCAACTTAATTTGGAAAGTAAAATTCTGCAGTCTGAACATATATAAATCACTTTACCAAAGTCGAGTTTATTCAATATTTTAGAAAATATGGCCAAAAAGGTGAAAAATTTAAAAAATTGGAAGTTTTTAAAAGCAAAATTCTTTGGAAACTTCAATAACCCATAACTCTTTCAAAAAAGGTTCAACTGCAACTTTATTTGTAAAAGTACATTTCTGGCATCTGAATATACATATCACTTAACCGAAGTCGATTTGAATCAATATTTTAGAAAATATGTCCTAAAAGATGGAAAAATTAAAAAAATTGGCATTTTCAAAAAGCAAAATTCTTCGGAAACTTTAATAACCCATAACTCTTTCAAAAAAGGTTCAACTGCAACTTAATTTGGAAAGTAAATTTCTGGAATCTCAATATATATAAATAACTTTACCGAAGTCGGTCTGAATCAATATTTTAGAAAATATTGCCTAAAAGGTGAAAAAATTAAAAAAATTGGCATTTTTCAAAAAGCAAAATTCTTCAGAAACTTAATAACCTATAACTCTTTCAAAAAAGGTTCAACTGCAACTTAATTTGGAAAGTAAATTTCTGGCATCTCAATATATATAAATCATTTTACCAAAGTCGGTCTGAATCAATATTTTAGAAAATATTGCCAAAAGGTGAAAAAATTTAAAAATATTGGAATTTTTAAAAAAAGTAAAATTCTTTGGAAACTTTAATAACCCATAACTCTTTCAAAATAGGTTCAACTGCAACTTAATTTGGAAAGTAAATTTCTGTCATCTCAATATATATAAATCACTTAACCGAAGTTAATCGAGTTTATTCAATATTTTAGAAAAAATGGCCATAAAGGTGAACAAATTAATAAAAATTGGCATTTTTAATAAAGCAAAATTCTTTGGAAACTTTAATAACCCATAACTCTTTCAAAAAAGGTTCAACTGCAGCTTAATTTGGAAAGTAAATTTCTGGCACCTCAATATATATCACTTTACCGAAGTCGATTTTATTTATAAAAGTACATTTCTGGCATTTGAATATATATAAATCACTTTACCGAAGTCGATTTGAATCAATATTTTAGAAATATGTCCTAAAAGGTGAAAAAATTTAATATGAATTGGCATTTTTAATAAAGCAAAATACTTTGGAATCTTTAATAACCCATAACTCTTTCAAAAAAGGTTCAACTGCAACTTGATTAGGAAAGTAAATTTCTGGCATCTCAATATATATAAATAAATTTACCGAAGTCGATTTGAATTCTTTGGAACTTTAATAACACATATCTCTTTCAAAAAAGGTTCAATTGCAAATTAATTTGGAAAATTTAATTTAATATATATATATGGCATCTCAATATATATAAATCACTTTACCGAAGTCGATTTAAATCAATATTATAGAAAATATGGCCAAAAAGGTGCAAAAATTGGAATTTTTAAAAAAGCAAAATTCTTTGGAAACTTTAATAACCCATAACTCTTTCAAAAAAGGTTCAATTGCAACTTTATTTATAAAAATACATTTCTGGCATCTGAATATATATAAGTCACTTTACGGAAGTCGATTTGAATCAATATTTTAGAAAATATGTCCTAAAAGGTGAAAAAATTTAAAAAAATTGGCATTTTTAAAAAAGCAAAATACTTTGGAATCTTAAATAGCTCATAACTCTTTCAAAAAAGGTTCAATTGCAAATTTATTTGGAAAATAAATTTCTCGCATCTTAATATATATAAATCACTTTATCGAAGTCGATTTCAATCAATATTTTAGAAAATATGTCCTAAAAGGTGAAAAAATTCAAAAAAAATTTGGAATTTTTAAAAAATCAAAATGCTTTGGAAATTTAATAACCCATAACTCTTTCAAAAAGGTTCAACTGCAACTTTATTTGGAAAGTAAAATTCTGCCGTCTGAACATGTATAAATCACTTTACCAAAGTCGAGTTTATTCAATATTTTAGAAAACATGGCCAAAAAGGTGAAAAAATTAAAAAAAATTTACATTTTGAAAAAAGCAAACTTCTTCGGAAACTTTAATAACCCATAACTCTTTCAAAAAAGGTTCAACTGACACTTAATTTGGAAAGTAAATTTCTGGCATCTCAATATACACTTTACCGAAGTCGGTTTGAATCAATATTTTAGAAAATATTGCCTAAAAGGTGAAAAAATTAAAAAAATTTTCATTTTTAAAAAGCTAAATTCTTTGGAAACTTTAATAACCCATAACTCTTTCAAAAAAGGTTCAACTGCAACTTTATTGGAAAAGTAAATTTCTGGCATCTCAATATATATAAATCACTTTACCGAAGTCGATTTAAATCAATATTTTAGAAAATATGTCCTAAAAGGTGAACAAATTTAATAAAAATTGGCATTTTTAATAAAGCAAAATACTTTGGAATCTTTAATAGCCCATAACTCTTTCAAAAAAGGTTGAATTGCAAATTTATTTGGAAAATAAATTTCTCGCATCTGAATATATATAAATCACTTTACCAAAGTCGATTTGAATCAATAACTTAGATTTGAATCAATAACAAAAAAAAATTGGCATTTTGAAAAATGCAAAATTCTCTGGAAACTTTAATAACCCATAACTCTTTCAAAAAAGGTTCAGCCGCAACTAAATTTGGAAAGTAAATTTCTGGCATCTCAATTTATATAAATCACTTTACCGAAGTCGATTTGAATCAATGTTTTAGAATATATGCCAAAAAAGGTGAAAAAATTAAAAAAATTGGCATTTTTAAAAATTCAAAATTTTTTGGAAACTTTAATAACCCATAACTCTTTTAAAAAAGGTTCAATTGCAAATTTATTTGGAAAACAAATTTTTCGCATGTGAGTATATATAAATCACTTTACCGAAGTCGATTTGAATCAATATTTTAGAAAATATGACTTAAAAGGTGAAAAAATTAAAAAAATTGGCATTTTAAAAAAAGCAAAATTCTTTGCCAAATTTAATAACCCAGACCTCTTTCAATAAAGGTTCAATTGCAACTTCATTTATAAAAGTACATTTCTGGCATCTGAATATATATAAATCACTTTACCGAAGTCGATTTGAATCAACATTTTAGAAAATATGGGCAAAAAATTTAAAAAATTAAAAAGTTGGCATTTTTAAAAAGCAAAATTCTTTGGATCTTTAATAACCCATAACTCTTTTAAAAAAGTTTCAACTGCAACTTAATTTAGAAAGTAAATTTCTGGCATCTCAATATAAATAAATCATTTTACCGAAGTCGATTTGAATCAATATTTTAGAAAATATGGCCGAAAAGATGAAAAAATTAATAAAAATTGGCATTTTTAAAAAGGCAAACTTCTTCGGAAACTTTAATAACCCATAACTCTTTCAAAAAAGGTTCAACTGCAACTTAATTTGGAAAGTAAATTTCTGGCATCTCAATAAATATATATCACTTTACCGAAGTCGATTTTATTTATAAAAGTACATATCTGGCATTTAAATATATATAAATCACTTTACCGAAGTCGATTTGAATCAATATTTTAGAAAATATGTCCTAAAAGGTGAAAAATTTTTATAAAAATTGGCATTTTTAAAAAAGCAAAATACTTTGGAATCTTAAATAGCTCATAACTCTTTCAAAAAGTGTTCAATTGCAAATTTATTTGGAAAATAAATTTCTCGCATCTGAATATATATAAATCACTTTATCGAAGTCGATTTGAATCAATATTTTAGAAAATATGGCCAAAAAGGTGAAAAATTTAAAAAAAATTGGCATTTATAAAAAAGCAAAATTCTTTGGAATCTTTAATAACCCATAACTCTTTCAAAAAAGGTTCAACTGCAACTTAATTTGGAAAGTAAATTTCTGGCATCTCAATAAATATATATCACTTTACCGAAGTCGATTTTATTTATAAAAGTACATATCTGGCATTTAAATATAAATCACTTTACCGAAGTCGATTTGAATCAATATTTTAGAAAATATGTCCTAAAAGGTGATAAATTTTTATAAAAATTGGCATTTTTAAAAAAGCAAAATACTTTGGAATCTTAAATAGCTCATAACTCTTTCAAAAAAGGTTCAATTGCAAATTTATTTGGAAAATAAATTTCTCGCATCTGAATATATATAAATCACTTTATCGAAGTCGATTTGAATCAATATTTTAGAAAATACGGCCAAAAAAGGTAAAAATTTAAAAAAAATTGGCATTTATAAAAAAGCAAAATTCTTTGGAATCTTTAATAACCCATAACTCTTTCAAAAAAGGTTCAACTGCAACTTAATTTGGGAAGTAAATTTCTGGCATCTCAATATATATAAATCACTTTACCGAAGTCGGTTTGAATCAATATTTTAGAAAATATTGCCTAAAATTTGAATGAATATTTTAAAAAATATGTCCTAAAAGGTGAAAAAATTAAAAAAATTGTCATTTATAAAAAAGCAAAATTCTTTGGAATCTTTAATAACCCATAACTCTTTCAAAAAAGGTTCAACTGCAACTTAATTTGGAAAGTAAATTTCTGCCGTCTGAACCTATATAAATCACTTTACCAAAGTCGAGTTTATTCAATATTTTAGAAAATATGGCCAAAAAGGTGAACAAATTTTAAAAAAATTGGCATTTATAAAAAAGCAAAATTCTTTGGAATCTTTAATAGCCCATAACTCTTTCAAAAAAGGTTGAATTGCAAATTTATTTGGAAAATAAATTTCTCGCATCTGAATATATATAAATCACTTTACCGAAGTCGGTCTGAATCAATATTTTATAAATTATTCCCAAAAAGCTGAAAAAATTAAAAAAATTGGCATTTTTAAAAAAGCAAAATTCTTTGGAAACTTTAATAACCCATAACTCTTTCAAAAAAGGTTCAACTGCAACTTTATTTGGAAAATAAATTTCTCGCATCTGAATATATATAAATCACTTTATCGAAGTCGATTTGAATCAATATTTTAGAAAATATGTCCTAAAAGGTGAAAAAAATTTAAAAAAATTGGCATTTATAAAAAAACAAAATTCTTTGGAATCTTTAATAACCCATAACTCTTTCAAAAAAGGTTCAACTGCAACTTAATTTGGAAAGTAAATTTCTGCCGTCTGAACATGTATAAATCACTTTACAAAAGTCGAGTTCATTCAATATTTTAGAAAATATGGCCAAAACGGTGAAAAAATTAAAAAAATTGGCATTTTGAAAAAGCAAACTTCTTCGGAAACTTTAATAACCCATAACTCTTTCAAAAAAGGTTCAACTGCAATTTAATTTGAAAAGTAAATTTCTGGCATCTCAATATATATAAATCACTTTACCGAAGTCGGTTTGAATCAATATTTTAGAAAATATTGCTAAAAGGTGAAAAAATTAAAAAAATTGGCATTTTTAAAAAAGCAAAATTCTCTGGAAACTTTAATAACCCATAACTCTTTCAAAAAATGTTCAACTGCAACTTTATTTGGAAAATAAATTTCTCGCATCTGAATATATATAAATCACTTTATCGAAGTTGGTTTGAATCATTATTTTAGAAAATATGTCCTAAAAGGTGAAAAAATTTAAAAAAAAAAGGCATTTATAAAAAAGCAAAATTCTTTGGAATCTTTAATAACCCATAACTCTTTCAAAAAAGGTTCAACTGCAACTTAATTTGGAAAGTAAATTTCTGCCGTCTGAACATGTATAACTCACTTTATCGAAGTCGAGTTTATTCAAGATTTTAGAAAATATGGTCAAAAAGGTGAACAAATTAAAAAAAATTGGCATTTCGAAAAAAGCAAACTTCTTCGGAAACTTTAATAACCCATAACTCTTTCAAAAAAGGTTCAACTGCAATTTAATTTGAAAAGTAAATTTCTGGAATCTCAATATATATAAATCACTTTACCGAAGTCGGTTTGAATCAATATTTTAGAAAATATTGCTAAAAGGTGAAAAAATTAAAAAAATTGGCATTTTTAAAAAAGCAAAATTCTCTGGAAACTTTAATAACCCATAACTCTTTCAAAAAAGGTTCAACTGCAACTTAATTTGGAAAATAAATTTCTCGCATCTGAATATATATAAATCACTTTATCGAAGTCGATTTGAATCAATATTTTAAAAAATTTGTCCTAAAAGGTGAAAAAATTAAAAAAATTGGCATTTATAAAAGAGCAAAATTCTTTGGAATCTTTAATAACCCATAACTCTTTCAAAAAAGGTTCAACTGCAACTTAATTTGGAAAGTAAATTTCTGCCGTCTGAACCTATATAAATCACTTTACCAAAGTAGAGTTTATTCAATATTTTAGAAAATATGGCCAAAAAGGTGAACAAATTTTAAAAAAATTGGCATTTATAAAAAAGCAAAATTCTTTGGAAATTTTAATAACCCATAACTCTTTCAAAAAAGGTTGAATTGCAAATTTATTTGGAAAATAAATTTCTCGCATCTGAATATATATAAATCACTTTACCGAAGTCGGTCTGAATCAATATTTTATAAATTATTGCCAAAAAGCTGAAAAAATTTAAAAAATTGGCATTTTTAAATAAGCAAAATTCTTTGGAAAGTTTAATATCCCATAACTCTTTCAAAAAAGGTTCAATTGCAAATTTATTTGGAAAATAAATTTCTCGCATCTGAATATATATAAATAACTTTATCGAAGTCGATTTGAATCAATATTTTAGAAAATATGTCCTAAAAGGTGAAAAAATTTTATAAAAATTGGCATTTTTAAAGAAGCAAAATTCTTTGGAATCTTTAATAACCCATAACTCTTTCAAAAAAGGTTCAACTGCAACTTAATTTGGAAAGTAAATTTCTGGTATCTCAATATATATAAATCACTTTACCGAAGTCGGTTTGAATCAATATTTTAGAAAATATTGCCTAAAAGGTGAAAAAATTAAAAAAAAAATGGCATTTTTCAAAAAACAAAATTCTTTGGAAACTTTAATAACCCATAACTCTTTCAAAAAAGGTTCAACTGCAACTTAATTTATAAAGTAAATTTCTGCCGTCTGAACATGTATAAATCACTTTACAAAAGTCGAGTTTATTCAATATTTTAGAAAATATGGCCAAAAAGGTGAAAAAATTTAAAAAAATTGGCATTTTTAAAAAAGCAAAATTCTTTGGAATCTTTAATAACCCATAACTCTTTCAAAAAAGGTTCAACTGCAACTTAATTTGGAAAGTAAATTTCTGGCATCTCAATAAATATATATTACTTTACCGAAGTCGATCTTATTTATAAAAGTACATTTCTGGCATTTAAATATATATAAATCACTTTACCGAAGTCGATTTGAATCAATATTTTAGAAAATATGTCCTAAAAGGTGAAAAAATTTTATAAAAATTGGCATTTTTAAAAAAGCAAAATTCTTTGGAATCTTTAATAACCCATAACTCTTTCAAAAAAGGTTCAACTGCAACTTAATTTGGAAAGTAAATTTCTGGCATCTCAATAAATATATATTACTTTACCGAAGTCGATCTTATTTATAAAAGTACATTTCTGGCATTAAAATATATATAAATCACTTTACCGAAGTCGATTTGAATGAATATTTTAGAAAATATGTCCTAAAAGGTGAAAAAATTTTATAAAAATTGGCATTTTTAAAAAAGCAAAGTACTTTGGAATCTTAAATAGCTCATAACTCTTTCAAAAAAGGTTCAATTGCAAATTTATTTGGAAAATAAATTTCTCGCATCTGAATATATATAAATCACTTTATCGAAGTCGATTTGAATCAATATTTTAGAAAATATGGCCAAAAAAGTGAAAAAATTAAAAAAAATTGGCATTTTGAAAAAACAAAATTCTTTGGAAACTTTAATAACCCATAACCCTTTCAAAAAAGGTTCAACTGCAACTTAATTTGGAAAGTAAATTTCTGGCATCTCAATATATATAAATCACTTTACCGAAGTCGGTTTGAATCAATATTTTAGAAAATATTGCCTAAAACGTGAAAAAATTAAAAAAAAAATGGCATTTTTCAAAAAGCAAAATTCTTTGGAAACTTTAATAACCCATAACTCTTTCAAAAAAGGTTCAACTGCAACTTAATTTATAAAGTAAATTTCTGCCGTCTGAACATGTATAAATCACTTTACAAAAGTCGAGTTTATTCAATATTTTAGAAAATATGGCCAAAAAGGTGAAAAAATTAAAAAAATTGGCATTTTGAAAAAGCAAACTTCTTCGGAAACTTTAATAACCCATAACTCTTTCAAAAAAGGTTCAACTGCAATTTAATTTGAAAAGTAAATTTCTGGCATCTCAATATATATAAATCACTTTACCGAAGTCGGTTTGAATCAATATTTTAGAAAATATTGCTAAAAGGTGAAAAAATTAAAAAAATTGGCATTTTTAAAAAAGCAAAATTCTCTGGAAACTTTAATAACCCATAACTCTTTCAAAAAATGTTCAACTGCAACTTAATTTGGAAAGTAAATTTCTGCCGTCTGAACATATATAAATCACTTTACCAAAGTCGAGTTTATTCAATATTTTAGAAAATATGGCCAAAAAGGTGAAAAAATTTAAAAAAAAATTGGCATTTTTAAAAAAGCAAAATTCTTTTGACACTTTAATAACCCATAATTCTTTCAAAAAAGGTTCAACTGCAACTTAATTTGGAAAGTAAATTTCTGGCATCTCAGTAAATATATATCACTTTACCGAAGTCGATTTTATTTATAAAAGTACATTTCTGGCATTTAAATATATATAAATCACTTTACCGAAGTCGATTTGAATCAATATTTTAGAAAATATGTCCTAAAAGGTAAAAAAATTTTATAAAAATTGGCATTTTTAAAAAAGCAAAATTCTTTGGAATCTTTAATAACCCATAACTCTTTCAAAAAAGGTTCAACTGCAACTTAATTTGGAAAGTAAATTTCTGGCATCTCAATAAATATATATTACTTTACCGAAGTCGATTTTATTTATAAAAGTACATTTCTGGCATTTAAATATATATAAATCACTTTACCGAAGTTGATTTGAATCAATATTTTAGAAAACATGTCCTAAAAGGTCAAAAAATTTTATAAAAATTTGCATTTTTAAAAAAGCAAAGTACTTTGGAATCTTTAATAACCCATAACTCTTTCAAAAAAGGTTCAACTGCAACTTAATTTGGAAAGTAAATTTGTGGCATCTTAATATATATAAATCACTTTACCGAAGTCGGTTTGAATCAATATTTTTGAAAATATTGCCTAAAAGGTGAAAAAAAAATTAAAAAAATGGCATTTTTCAAAGAGCCAAATTCTTTGGAAACTTTAATAACCCATAACTCTTTTAAAAAAGGTTCAACTGCAACTTAATTTGGAAAGTAAATTTCTGCAGTCTAAACATATATAAATCACTTTACCAAAGTCGAGTTTATTCAATATTTTAGAAAATATGGCCAAAAATGTGAAAAAATTATAAAAATTGGCATTTTGAAAAAAGAAAACTTCTTTGGAAACTTTAATAACCCATAACTCTTTCAAAAAAGGTTCAACTGCAACTTTATTTGGAAAATAAATTTCTCGCATCTGAATATATATAAATCACTTTATCGAAGTCGATTTGAATCAATATTTTAGAAAATATGTCCTAAAAGGTGAAAAAATTTTAAAAAAATTGGCATTTTGAAAAAAGCAAACTTCTTCGGAAACTTTAATAACCCATAACTCTTTCAAAAAAGGTTCAACTGCAACTTAATTTGGAAAGTAAATTTGTGGCATCTTAATATATATAAATCACTTTACCGAAGTCGGTTTGAATCAATATTTTTGAAAATATTGCCTAAAAGGTGAAAAAATTAAAAAAAAAATGGCATTTTTCAAAGAGCCAAATTCTTTGGAAACTTTAATAACCCATAACTCTTTTAAAAAAGGTTCAACTGCAACTTAATTTGGAAAGTAAATTTCTGCAGTCTAAACATATATAAATCACTTTACCAAAGTCGAGTTTATTCAATATTTTAGAAAATATGGCCAAAAATGTGAAAAAATTATAAAAATTGGCATTTTGAAAAAAGAAAACTTCTTTGGAAACTTTAATAACCCATAACTCTTTCAAAAAAGGTTCAACTGCAACTTTATTTGGAAAATAAATTTCTCGCATCTGAATATATATAAATCACTTTATCGAAGTCGATTTGAATCAATATTTTAGAAAATATGTCCTAAAAGGTGAAAAAATTTTAAAAAAATTGGCATTTATAAAAAAACAAAATTCTTTGGAATCTTTAATAACCCATAACTCTTTCAAAAAAGGTTCAACTGCAACTTAATTTGGAAAGTAAATTTCTGCCGTCTGAACATGTATAAATCACTTTACAAAAGTCGAGTTTATTCAATATTTTAGAAAATATGGCCAAAACGGTGAAAAAATTAAAAAAATTGGCATTTTGAAAAGCAAACTTCTTCGGAAACTTTAATAACCCATAACTCTTTCAAAAAAGGTTCAACTGCAATTTAATTTGAAAAGTAAATTTCTGGCAACTCAATATATATAAATCACTTTACCGAAGTCGGTTTGAATCAATATTTTAGAAAATATTGCTAAAAGGTGAAAAAATTAAAAAAATTGGCATTTTTAAAAAAGCAAAATTCTCTGGAAACTTTAATAACCCATAACTCTTTCAGAAAAGGTTCAACTGCAACTTAATTAGGAAAGTAAATTTCTGCCGTCTGAACATATATAAATCACTTTACCAAAGTCGAGTTTATTCAATATTTTAGAAAATATGGCCAAAAGGGTGAAAAAATTTAAAAAAAATTGGAATTTTAAAAAAAGCAAAATTCTTTTGAAACTTTAATAACCCATAACTCTTTCAAAAAAGGTTCAACTGCAACTTAATTTGGAAAGTAAATTTCTGCAGTCTAAACATATATAAATCACTTTACCAAAGTCGAGTTTATTCAATATTTTAGAAAATATGGCCAAAAAGGTGAAAAAATTATAAAAATTGGCATTTTGAAAAAAGAAAACTTCTTTGGAAACTTTAATAACCCATAACTCTTTCAAAAAAGGTTCAACTGCAACTTTATTTGGAAAATAAATTTCTCGCATTTGAATATATATAAATCACTTTATCGAAGTCGATTTGAATCAATATTTTAGAAAATATGTCTTAAAAGGTGAAAAAATTTTAAAAAAATTGGCATTTATAAAAAAGCAAAATTCTTTGGAATCTTTAATAACCCTTAACTCTTTCAAAAAAGGTTCAACTGCAACTTAATTTGGAAAGTAAATTTCTGCCCTCTGAACATGTATAAATCACTTTACAAAAGTCGAGTTTATTCAATATTTTAGATAATATGGCCAAAAAGGTTAAAAAATTAAAAAAAATTGGCATTTTGAAAAAAGCAAACTTCTTCGGAAACTTTAATAACCCATAACTCTTTCAAAAAAGGTTCAACTGCAATTTAATTTGAAAAGTAAATTTCTGGCATCTCAATATATATAAATCACTTTACCGAAGTCGGTTTGAATCAATATTTTAGAAAATATTGCCTAAAAGGTGAAAAAATTAAAAAAAAAAATGGCATTTTTCAAAAAGCAAAATTCTTTGGAAACTTTAATAACCCATAACTCATTCAAAAAAGGTTCAACTGCAACTTAATTTGGAAAGTAAATTTATGGCATCTCAATAAATATATATCACTTTACCGAAGTCGATTTTATTTATATAAGTACATTTCTGGCATTTAAATATATATAAATCACTTTACCGAAGTCGATTTGAATCAATATTTTAGAAAATATGTCCTAAAAGGTAAAAAAATTTTATAAAAATTGGCATTTTTAAAAAAGCAAAATACTTTGGAATCTTAAATAGCTCATAACTCTTTCAAAAAAGGTTCAACTGCAACTTAATTTGGAAAGTAAATTTCTGCCAGTCTGAACATATATAAATCACTTTACCAAAGTCGAGTTTATTCAATATTTTAGAAAATATGGCCAAAAAGGTGAAAAAATTTAAAAAAAATTGGAATTTTTAAAAAAGCAAAATTCTTTTAAAACTTTTATAACCCATAACTCTTTCAAAAAAGGTTCAACTGCAACTTAATTTGGAAAGTAAATTTCTGGCATCTCAATAAATATATATCACTTTACCGAAGTCGATTTTATTTATATAAGTACATTTCTGGCATTTAAATATATATAAATCACTTTACCGAAGTCGATTTGAATCAATATTTTAGAAAATATGTCCTAAAAGGTGAACAAATTAATAAAAATAGGCATTTTTAAAAAAGCAAAATACTTTGGAATCTTAAATAGCTCATAACTCTTTCAAAAAAGGTTCAATTGCAAATTTATTTGGAAAATAAATTTCTCGTATCTGAATATATATAAATCACTTTCTCAAAGTCGATTTGAATCAATATTTTAGAAAAAAAGGCCAAACAGGTGAAAAAATTTAAAAAAAAATTGACATTTTGAAAAAAGCAAACTTCTTCGGAAACTTTAATAACCCATAACTCTTTCAAAAAAGGTTCAACTGCAACTTAATTTGGAAAGTAAATTTCTGGCATCTCAATATATATAAATCATTTTACCAAAGTCGGTTTGAATCAATATTTTAGATAATATTGCCTAAAAGGTGAAAAAATTAAAAAAAAATGGCATTTTTCAAAAAGCAAAATTCTTTGGAAACTTTAATAACCCATAACTCTTTCAAAAAAGGTTCAACTGCAACTTAATTTGGAAAGTAAATTTCTGCAGTCTAAACATATATAAATCACTTTACCAAAGTCGAGTTTATTAAATATTTTAGAAAATATGGCCAAAAAGGTGAAAAAATTATAAAAATTGGCATTTTGAAAAAAGAAAACTTCTTTGGAAAGTTTAATAACCCATAACTCTTTCAAAAATGTTCAACTGCAACTTTATTTGGAAAATAAATTTCTCGCATCTGAATATATATAAATCACTTTATCGAAGTCGATTTGAATCAATATTTTAGAAAATATGTCCTAAAAGGTGAAAAAATTTAAAAAAAATTGGTATTTTGAAAAAAGCAAACTTCTTCGGAAACTTTAATAACCCATAACTCTTTCAAAAAAGGTTCAACTGCAACTTTATTTGGAAAATAAATTTCTCGCATCTGAATATATATAAATCACTTTATCGAAGTCGATTTGAATCAATATTTTAGAAAATATTGCTAAAAGGTGAAAAAATTAAAAAAATTTTTATTTTTAAAAAAATTAAATTCTTTGGAAACTTTAACAACCCATAACTCTTTCAAAAAAGGTTCAACTGCAATTTAATTTGAAAAGTAAATTTCTCGCATCTGAATATATATAAATCACTTTATCGAAGTTGATTTAAATCAATATTTTAGAAAATATGTCCTAAAAGGTGAAAAAATTAAAAAAAATGGCATTTTCAAAAAGCAAAATTCTTTGGAAACTTTAATAACCCATAACTCTTTCAAAAAAGGTTCAACTGCAACTTAATTTGGAAAGTAAATTTCTGCAGTCTAAACATATATAAATCACTTTACCAAAGTCGAGTTTATTAAATATTTTAGAAAATATGGCCAAAAAGGTGAAAAAATTATAAAAATTGGCATTTTGAAAAAAGAAAACTTCTTTGGAAACTTTAATAACCCATAACTCTTTCAAAAAAGGTTCAACTGCAACTTTATTTGGAAAATAAATTTCTCGCATCTGAATATATATAAATCACTTTATCGAAGTCGATTTGAATCAATATTTTAGAAAATATGTCCTAAAAGGTGAAAAAATTTAAAAAAAATTGGCATTTTGAAAAAAGCAAACTTCTTCGGAAACTTTAATAACCCATAACTCTTTCAAAAAAGGTTCAACTGCAACTTTATTTGGAAAATAAATTTCTCGCATCTGAATATATATAAATCACTTTATCGAAGTCGATTTGAATCAATATTTTAGAAAATATTGCTAAAAGGTGAAAAAATTAAAAAAATTTTTATTTTTAAAAAAGTTAAATTCTTTGGAAACTTTAACAACCCATAACTCTTTCAAAAAAGGTTCAACTGCAATTTAATTTGAAAAGTAAATTTCTCGCATCTGAATATATATAAATCACTTTATCGAAGTTGATTTGAATCAATATTTTAGAAAATATGTCCTAAAAGGTGAAAAAATTTAAAAAAAAATTGGCATTTATTAAAAAGCAAAATTCTTTGGAATCTTTAATAACCCATAACTCTTTCAAAAAAGGTTCAACTGCAACTTAATTTGGAAAGTAAATTTCTGCAGTCTAAACATATATAAATCACTTTACCAAAGTCGAGTTTATTAAATATTTTAGAAAATATGGCCAAAACGGTGAAAAAATTATAAAAATTGGCATTTTGAAAAAAGAAAACTTCTTTGTAAACTTTAATAACCCATAACTCTTTCAAAAAAGGTTCAACTGCAACTTTATTTGGAAAATAAATTTCTCGCACCTGAATATATATAAATCACTTTATCGAAGTCGATTTGAATCAATATTTTAGAAAATATGTCCTAAAAGGTTAAAAAATTTTAAAAAAAATTGGCATTTATAAAAAAGCAAAATTCTTTGGAATCTTTAATAACTCATAACTCTTTCAAAAAAGGTTCAACTGCAACTTAATTTGGAAAGTAAATTTCTGCCGTCTGAACATGTATAAATCACTTTACAAAAGTCGAGTTTATTCAATATTTTAGAAAATATGGCCAAAAATTTGAAAAAATTAAAAAAAATTGGCATTTTGAAAAAAGCAAACTTCTTCGAAAACTTTAATAACCCATAACTCTTTCAAAAAGGTTCAACTGCAATTTAATTTGGAAAGTAAATTTCTGGCATCTCAATATATATAAATCACTTTACCGAAGTCGAGTTTATTCAATATTTTAGAAAATATGGCCAAAAAGGTGAAAAATTTAATAAATATTGGCATTTTTAATAAAGCAAAATACTTTGAAATCTTTAATAGACCATAACTCTTTCAAAAAAGGTTCAACTGCAACTTAATTTGGAAAGTAAATTTCTGCCGTCTGAGCATATCTAAATCACTTTACCAAAGTCGAGTTTATTCAATATTTAAGAAAATATGGCCAAAAAGGTGGAAAAATATTAGAAAAATTGGCATTATAAAAAAGCAAAATTCTTTGGAATCTTTAATAACCCATAACTCTTTCAAAAAAGGTTCAATTGCAAATTTATTTGCAAAATAAATTTCTCGCATCTGAATGAATATAAATCACTTTATCGAAGTCGATTTGAATCAATATTTTAGAAAATATGTCCTAAAAAGTGAAAAAATTTAAAAAATTTTCATTTTTAAAAAAGTTAAATTCTTTGAAATCTTTAATAGCCCATAACTGTTTCAAAAAAGGTTAAATTGCTAATTTATTTAGAAAATAAATTTCTCGCATCTGAATATATATAAAACACTTTATCGAAGTCGATTTGAATCAATATGTTAGAAAATATGGCCAAAAAGGTGAAAAAATTAAAAAAAATTGGCATTTTGAAAAAAGCAAACTTCTTCGGAAACTTTAATAACCCATAACTCTTTCAAAAAAGGTTCAACTGCAATTTAATTTGAAAAGTAAATTTCTGGCATCTCAATATATATAAATCACTTTATCGAAGTCGGTTTGAATCAATATTTTAGAAAATATTGCTAAAAGGTGAAAAAATTAAAAAAATATGCATTTTTAAAAAAGCAAAATTCTCTGGAAACTTTAGTAACCCATAACTCTTTCAAAAAAGGTTCAACTGCAACTTAATTTGGAAAGTAAATTTCTGCCGTCTGAACATATATAAATCACTTTACCAAAGTCGAGTTTATTCAATATTTTAGAAAATATGGCCAAAAAGGTGAAAAAATTTTAAAAAAATTGGCATTTATAAAAAAGCAAAATTCTTTGGAAACTTTAATAACCCATAACTCTTTCAAAAAAGGTTCAACGGCAACTTAATTTGGAAAGTAAATTTCTGCCGTCTGAACATATATAAATCACTTTACCAAAGTCGAGTTTATTCAATATTTTAGAAAATATGGCCAAAAAGGTGAAAAAATTTTAAAAAAATTGGCATTTATAAAAAAGCAAAATTCTTTGGAATCTTTAATAGCTCATAACTCTTTCAAAAAAGGTTCAATTGCAAATTTATTTGGAAAATAAATTTCTCGCATCTGAATATATATAAATCACTTTATCGAAGTCGATTTGAATCAATATTTTAGAAAATATGTCCTAAAAGGTGAAAAAATTAAAAAAATTTTCATTTTTAAAAAATTTAAATTCTTTGGAAACTTTAATAACCCATAACTCTTTAAAAAAAGGTTAAACTGCAACTTAATTTGGAAAGAAAAATTTTGGCATTTCAATATATATAAATCACTTTACCGAAGTCGGTCTGAATCAATATTTTAGAAAATATTGCCAAAAAGGTGAAAAAATTAAAAAAATTGGCATTTTTAAAAAAGCAAAATTCTTTGGAAACTTTAATAACCCATAACTCTTTCAAAAAAGGTTCAACTGCAACTTAATTTGGAAAGTAAATTTCTATCATCTCAATATATATAAATCACTTTACCGAAGTCGAGTTTATTCAATATTTTAGAAAATATGGCCAAAAGCTGAAAAATTTAATAAAAATTGGCATTTTTAATAAAGCAAAATACTTTGAAATCTTTAATAGCCCATAACTCTTTCAAAAAAGGTTCAATTGCAAATTATAAATTTATTTAAATCTCAATATATATAAATCACTTTACCGAAGTCGGTTTGAATCAATATTTTAGAAAATATTGCTAAAAGGTGAAAAAATTAAAAAAAATTTTATTTGTAAAAAAGTTAAATTCTTTGGAAACTTTAATAACCCATAACTCTTTCAAAAAAGGTTCAACTGCAATTTAATTTGAAAAGTAAATTTCAGGCATCTCAATATATATAAATCACTTTACCGAAGTCGAGTTTATTCAATATTTTAGAAATATGGCCAAAAAGGTGAAAAAATTTTAAAAAAATTGGCATTTATAAAAAAGCAAAATTCTTTGAAATCTTTAATAACCCATAACTCTTTCAAAAAAGTTTCAATTGCAAATTTATTTAGAAAATAAATTTCTCGCATCTGAATATATATAAATCACTTTATCGAAGTTGATTTGAATCAATATTTTAGAAAATATGTCCTAAAAGGTGAAAAAATTTAAAAAAAAATTGACATTTATAAAAAAGCAAAATTCTTTGGAATCTTTAATAACCCATAACTCTTTCAAAAAAGGTTCAACTGCAACTTAATTTGGAAAGTAAATTTCTGCAGTCTAAACATATATAAATCACTTTACCAAAGTCGAGTTTATTCAATATTTTAGAAAATATGGCCAAAAAGGTGAAAAAATTATAAAAATTGGCATTTTGAAAAAAGAAAAATTCTTTGAAAACTTTAATAACCCATAACTCTTTCAAAAAAGGTTCAACTGCAACTTTATTTGGAAAATAAATTTCTCGCATCTGAATATATATAAATCACTTTATCGAAGTTGATTTGAATCAATATTTTAAAAAAAAATATGTCCTAAAAGGTGAAAAAATTTAAAAAAAAATTGGCATTTATAAAAAAGCAAAATTCTTTGGAATCTTTAATAACCCATAACTCTTTCAAAAAAGGTTCAACTGCAACTTAATTTGGAAAGTAAATTTCTGCAGTCTAAACATATATAAATCACTTTACCAAAGTCGAGTTTATTCAATATTTTAGAAAATATGGCCAAAAAGGTGAAAAAATTATAAAAATTGGCATTTTGAAAAAAGAAAACTTCTTTGGAAACTTTAATAACCCATAACTCTTTCAAAAAGGTTCAACTGCAACTTTATTTGGAAAATAAATTTCTCGCATTTGAATATATATAAATCACTTTATCGAAGTCGATTTGAATCAATATTTTAGAAAATATGTCTTAAAAGGTGAAAAAATTTTAAAAAAATTGGCATTTATAAAAAAGCAAAATTCTTTGGAATCTTTAATAACCCTTAACTCTTTCAAAAAAGGTTCAACTGCAACTTAATTTGGAAAGTAAATTTCTGCCCTCTGAACATGTATAAATCACTTTACAAAAGTCGAGTTTATTCAATATTTTAGATAATATGGCCAAAAGGTGAAAAAATTAAAAAAATTGGCATTTTAAAAAAAGCAAAATTCTTTGGAAACTTTAATAACCCATAACTCTTTCAAAAAAGGTTCAACTGCAATTTAATTTGGAAAGTAAATTTCTGGCATCTCAATATATATAAATCACTTTACCGAAGTCGGTTTGAATCAATATTTTAGAAAATATTGCCTAAAAGGTGAAAAATTATAAATATTGGCATTTTTAATAAAGCAAAATTCTTTGGCAACTTTAATAACCCATAACTCATTCAAAAAAGGTTCAACTGCAACTTAATTTGGAAAGTAAATTTATGGCATCTCAATAATATATATCACTTTACCGCTTTAAGTCGATTTTATTTATATAAGTACATTTCTGGCATTTAAATATATATAAATCACTTTACCGAAGTCGATTTGAATCAATATTTTAGAAAATATGTCCTTAAAAGGTAAAAAATTTTATAAAAATTGGCATTTTTAAAAAAGCAAAATACTTTGGAATCTTAAATAGCCCATAACTCTTTCCAAAAAAGGTTCAACTGCAACTTAATTTGGAAAGTAAATTTCTGCCGTCTGAACATATATAAATCACTCTACCAAAGTCGAGTTTATTCAATATTTTAGAAAATATGGCCAAAAAGGTGAAAAAATTTTAAAAAAATTGGAATTTTTAAAAAAGCAAAATTCTTTTAAAACTTTTATAACCCATAACTCTTTCAAAAAAGGTTCAACTGCAACTTAATTTGGAAAGTAAATTTCTGGCATCTCAATAAATATATATCACTTTACCGAAGTCGATTTTATTTATATAAGTACATTTCTGGCATCTGAATATATATAAATCACTTTATCGAAGTTGATTTGAATCAATATTTTAGAAAATATGTCCTAAAAGGTGAAAAAATTAAAAAAAAATGGCATTTTTCAAAAAGCAAAATTCTTTGGAAACTTTAATAACCCATAACTCTTTCAAAAAAGGTTCAACTGCAACTTTATTTGGAAAATAAATTTCTCGCATCTGAATATATATAAATCACTTTATCGAAGTCGATTTGAATCAATATTTTAGAAAATATGTCCTAAAAGGTGAAAAAATTTAAAAAAATTGGCATTTTAAAAAAGCAAACTTCTTCGGAAACTTTAATAACCCATAACTCTTTCAAAAAGGTTCAACTGCAACTTTATTTGGAAAATAAATTTCTCGCATCTGAATATATATAAATCACTTTATCGAAGTTGATTTGAATCAATATTTTAGAAAATATGTCCTAAAAGGTGAAAAAATTTTAAAAAAATTGGCATTTATTAAAAAGCAAAATTCTTTGGAATCTTTAATAACCCATAACTCTTTCAAAAAAGGTTCAACTGCAAATTTATTTGGAAAATAAATTTCTCGCATCTGAATATATATAAATCACTTTATCGAAGTCGATTTGAATCAGTATTTTAGAAAATATTGCTAAAAGGTGAAAAAATTAAAAAAATTTTATTTTTAAAAAAGTTAAATTCTTTGGAAACTTTAACAACCCATAACTCTTTCAAAAAGGTTCAACTGCAATTTAATTTGAAAAGTAAATTTCTCGCATCTGAATATATATAAATCACTTTATCGAAGTTGATTTGAATCAATATTTTAGAAAATATGGCCTAAAAGGTGAAAAAATTTTAAAAAAATTGGCATTTATTAAAAAAGCAAAATTCTTTGGAATCTTTAATAACCCATAACTCTTTCAAAAAAGGTTCAACTGCAACTTAATTTGGAAAGTAAATTTCTGCAGTCTAAACATACATAAATCACTTTACCAAAGTCGAGTTTATTAAATATTTTAGAAAATATGGCCAAAACGGTGAAAAAATTATAAAAAATTGGCATTTTTAAAAAAAGAAAACTTCTTTGTAAACTTTAATAACCCATAACTCTTTCAAAAAGGTTCAACTGCAACTTTATTTGGAAAATAAATTTCTCGCACCTGAATATATATAAATCACTTTATCGAAGTCGATTTGAATCAATATTTTAGAAAATATGTCCTAAAAGGTTAAAAAATTTTAAAAAAATTGGCATTTATAAAAAAGCAAAATTCTTTGGAATCTTTAATAACTCATAACTCTTTCAAAAAAGGTTCAACTGCAACTTAATTTGGAAAGTAAATTTCTGCCGTCTGAACATGTATAAATCACTTTACAAAAGTCGAGTTTATTCAATATTTTAGAAAATATGGCCAAAAATTTGAAAAAATTAAAAAAAATTGGCATTTTGAAAAAAGCAAACTTCTTCGAAAACTTTAATAACCCATAACTCTTTCAAAAAAGGTTCAACTGCAATTTAATTTGGAAAGTAAATTTCTGGCATCTCAATATATATAAATCACTTTACCGAAGTCGAGTTTATTCAATATTTTAGAAAATATGGCCAAAAAGGTGAAAAATTTAATAAATATTGGCATTTTTAATAAAGCAAAATACTTTGAAATCTTTAATAGACCATAACTCTTTCAAAAAAGGTTCAACTGCAACTTAATTTGGAAGGTAAATTTCTGCCGTCTGAGCATATATAAATCACTTTACCAAAGTCGAGTTTATTCAATATTTAAGAAAATATGGCCAAAAAGGTGAAAAAATATTAGAAAAATTGGCATTATAAAAAAGCAAAATTCTTTGGAATCTTTAATAACCCATAACTCTTTCAAAAAAGGTTCAATTGCAAATTTATTTGGAAAATAAATTTCTCGCATCTGAATGTATATAAATCACTTTATCGAAGTCGATTTGAATCAATATTTTAGAAAATATGTCCTAAAAAGTGAAAAAATTTAAAAAAATTTTCATTTTTAAAAAGTTAAATTCTTTGAAATCTTTAATAGCCCATAACTGTTTCAAAAAGGTTCAATTGCTAATTTATTTAGAAAATAAATTTCTCGCATCTGAATATATATAAAACACTTTATCGAAGTCGATTTGAATCAATATGTTAGAAAATATGGCCAAAAAGGTGAAAAAATTAAAAAAAATTGGCATTTTGAAAAAAGCAAACTTCTTCGGAAACTTTAATAACCCATAACTCTTTCAAAAAAGGTTCAACTGCAATTTAATTTGAAAAGTAAATTTCTGGCATCTCAATATATATAAATCACTTTATCGAAGTCGGTTTGAATCAATATTTTAGAAAATATTGCTAAAAGGTGAAAAAATTAAAAAAATTGGCATTTTTAAAAAAGCAAAATTCTCTGGAAACTTTAGTAACCCATAACTCTTTCAAAAAGGTTCAACTGCAACTTAATTTGGAAAGTAAATTTCTGCCGTCTGAACATATATAAATCACTTTACCAAAGTCGAGTTTATTCAATATTTTAGAAATATGGCCAAAAAGGTGAAAAAATTTTAAAAAAATTGGCATTTATAAAAAAGCAAAATTCTTTGGAATCTTTAATAGCCCATAACTCTTTCAAAAAAGGTTCAATTGCAAATTTATTTGGAAAATAAATTTCTCGCATCTGAATATATATAAATCACTTTATCGAAGTCGATTTGAATCAATATTTTAGAAAATATGTCCTAAAAGGTGAAAAAATTAAAAAAATTTTCATTTTTAAAAAATTTAAATTCTTTGGAAACTTTAATAACCCATAACTCTTTAAAAAAAGGTTAAACTGCAACTTAATTTGGAAAGAAAAATTTTGGCATTTCAATATATATAAATCACTTTACCGAAGTCGAGTCTGAATCAATATTTTAGAAAATATTGCCAAAAAGGTGAAAAAATTAAAAAAATTGGCATTTTTAAAAAAGCAAAATTCTTTGGAAACTTTAATAACCCATAACTCTTTCAAAAGGTTCAACTGCAACTTAATTTGGAAAGTAAATTTCTATCATCTCAATATATATAAATCACTTTACCGAAGTCGAGTTTATTCAATATTTTAGAAAATATGGCCAAAAAGCTGAAAAAATTTAATAAAAATTGGCATTTTTAATAAAGCAAAATACTTTGAAATCTTTAATAGCCCATAACTCTTTCAAAAAAGGTTCAATTGCAAATTTATATAAATCTCAATATATATAAATCACTTTACCGAAGTCGGTTTGAATCAATATTTTAGAAAATATTGCTAAAAGGTGAAAAAATTAAAAAAAATTTTATTTTTAAAAAAGTTAAATTCTTTGGAAACTTTAATAACCCATAACTCTTTCAAAAAAGGTTCAACTGCAATTTAATTTGAAAAGTAAATTTCTGGCATCTCAATATATATAAATCACTTTACCGAAGTCGAGTTTATTCAATATTTTAGAAATATGGCCAAAAAGGTGAAAAAATTTTAAAAAAATTGGCATTTATAAAAAAGCAAAATTCTTTGAAATCTTTAATAACCCATAACTCTTTCAAAAAAGTTTCAATTGCAAATTTATTTAGAAAATAAATTTCTCGCATCTGAATATATATAAATCACTTTATCGAAGTTGATTTGAATCAATATTTTAGAAAATATGTCCTAAAAGGTGAAAAAATTTTAAAAAAAATTGGCATTTATAAAAAAGCAAAATTCTTTGGAATCTTTAATAACCCATAACTCTTTCAAAAAAGGTTCAACTGCAACTTAATTTGGAAAGTAAATTTCTGCAGTCTAAACATATATAAATCACTTTACCAAAGTCGAGTTTATTCAATATTTTAGAAAATATGGCCAAAAAGGTGAAAAAATTATAAAAATTGGCATTTTGAAAAAAGAAAAATTCTTTGAAAACTTTAATAACCCATAACTCTTTCAAAAAAGGTTCAACTGCAACTTTATTTGGAAAATAAATTTCTCGCATCTGAATATATATAAATCACTTTATCGAAGTCGATTTGAATCAATATTTTAGAAAATATGTCCTAAAAGGTGAAAAAATTCTTAAAAAATTGGCATTTATAAAAAAGCAAAATTCTTTGGAAACTTTAATAAACCATAACTCTTTCAAAAAAGGTTCAACTGCAACTTTATTTGGAAAATAAATTTCTCGCATCTCAATATATATAAATCACTTTACCGAAGTCGGTTTGAATCAATATTTTAGACAATATTGCTAAAAGGTGAAAAAATTAAAAAAATTGGCATTTTTAAAAAAGCCAAATACTCTGGAAACTTTAATAACCCATAACTCTTTCAAAAAAGGTTCAACTGCAACTTAATTTGGAAAATAAATTTCTGCCGTCTGAACATATATAAATCACTTTACCAAAGTCGAGTTTATTCAATATTTTAGAAAATATGGCCAAAAAGGTGAAAAAATTTTAAAAAAATTGGCATTTATAAAAAAAGCAAAATTCTTTGGAATCTTTGATAGCCCATAACTCTTTCAAAAAGGTTCAATTGCAAATTTATTTGGAAAATAAATTTCACGCATCTGAATATATATAAATCACTTTATCGAAGTCGATTTGAATCAATATTTTAAAAAATATGTCCTAAAAGGTGAAAAATTTTAAAAAAATTGGCATTTATAAAAACGCAAAATTCTTTGGAAACTTTAATAACCCATAACTCTTTCAAAAAAGGTTCAACTGCAACTTAATTTGGAAAGTAAATTTCTGCCGTCTGAACATATATAAATCACTTTACCAAAGTCGAGTTTATTCAATATTTTAGAAAATATGGCCAAAAAGGTGAAAAAATTTTAAAAAAATTGGCATTTATAAAAAAGCAAAATTCTTTGGAATCTTCAATAGCCCATAACTCTTTCAAAAAAGGTTCAATTGCAAATTTATTTGCAAAATAAATTTCTCGCATCTGAATATATATAAATCACTTTATCGAAGTCGATTTGAATCAATATTTTAGAAAATATGTCCTAAAAGGTGAAAAAATTAAAAAAATTTTCATTTTTAAAAAATTTAAATTCTTTGGAATTTTTAATAACCCATAACTCTTTCAAAAAAGGTTCAACTGCAACTTAATTTGGAAAGTAAATTTCTGGCATCTCAATATATATAAATCACTTTACCGAAGTCGGTTTGAATCAATATTTTAGAAAATATTGCTAAAAGGTGAAAAAATTAAAAAAATTTTTATTTTTAAAAAAGTTAAATTCTTTGGAAACTTTAATAACCCATAACTCTTTCAAAAAAGGTTCAACTGCAATTTAATTTGAAAACTAAATTTATGGCATCTCAATATATATAAATCACTTTACCGAAGTCGATTTGAATCAATATTTTAGAAAATATGTCCTAAAAGGTGAAAAAATTCTAAAAAAATTGGCATTTATAAAAGAGCAAAATTCTTTGGAAACTTTAATAGCCCATAACTCTTTCAAAAAAGGTTCAATTGCAAATTTATTTGCAAAATAAATTTCTCGCATCTGAATATATATAAATCACTTTATCGAAGTTGATTTGAATCAATATTTTAGAAAATATGTCCTAAAAGGTGAAAAAAATTTAAAAAAATTGACATTTATAAAAAAGCAAAATTCTTTGGAATCTTTAATAACCCATAACTCTTTCAAAAAAGGTTCAACTGCAACTTAATTTGGAAAGTAAATTTCTGCAGTCTAAACATATATAAATCACTTTACCAAAGTCGAGTTTATTCAATATTTTAGAAAATATGGCCAAAAAGGTGAAAAAATTATAAAAATTGGCATTTTGAAAAAAGCAAAATTCTTTGAAAACTTTAATAAACCATAACTCTTTCAAAAAAGGTTCAACTGCAACTTTATTTGGAAAATAAATTTCTCGCATCTGAATATATATAAATCACTTTATCGAAGTTGATTTGAATCAATATTTTAGAAAATATGTCCTAAAAGGTGAAAAAATTTAAAAAAAATTGGCATTTATAAAAAAGCAAAATTCTTTGGAATCTTTAATAACCCATAACTCTTTCAAAAAAGGTTCAACTGCAACTTAATTTGGAAAGTAAATTTCTGCAGTCTAAACATATATAAATCACTTTACCAAAGTCGAGTTTATTCAATATTTTAGAAAATATGGCCAAAAAGATGAAAAAATTATAAAAATTGGCATTTTGAAAAAAGAAAAATTCTTTGAAAACTTTAATAACCCATAACTCTTTCAAAAAAGGTTCAACTGCAACTTTATTTGGAAAATAAATTTCTCGCATCTGAATATATATAAATCACTTTATCGAAGTCGATTTGAATCAATATTTTAGAAAATATGTCCTAAAAGGTGAAAAAATTCTTAAAAAATTGGCATTTATAAAAAAGCAAAATTCTTTGGAAACTTTAATAACCCATAACTCTTTCAAAAAAGGTTCAACTGCAACTTTATTTGGAAAATAAATTTCTCGCATCTCAATATATATAAATCACTTTACCGAAGTCGGTTTGAATCAATATTTTAGAAAATATTGCTAAAAGGTGAAAAAATTAAAAAAATTGGCATTTTTAAAAAAGCAAAATTCTTTGGAAACTTTAATAACCCATAACTCTTTCAAAAAATGTTCAACTGCAACTTAATTTGGAAAGTAAATTTCTGCCGTCTGAACATATATAAATCACTTTACCAAAGTCGAGTTTATTCAATATTTTAGAAAATATGGCCAAAAAGGTGAAACAATTTTAAAAAAATTGGCATTTATAAAAAAGCAAAATTCTTTGGAATCTTTGATAGCCCATAACTCTTTCAAAAAAGGTTCAATTGCAAATTTATTTGGAAAATAAATTTCACGCATCTGAATATATATAAATCACTTTATCGAAGTCGATTTGAATCAATATTTTAAAAAATATGTCCTAAAAGGTGAAAAAATTCTAAAAAAATTGGCATTTATAAAAACGCAAAATTCTTTGGAAACTTTAATAACCCGTAACTCTTTCAAAAAAGGTTCAACTGCAACTTAATTTGGAAAGTAAATTTCTGGCATCTGAACATATATAAATCACTTTACCAAAGTCGAGTTTATTCAATATTTTAGAAATATGGCCAAAAAGGTGAAAAAATTTTAAAAAAATTGGCATTTATAAAAACGCAAAATTCTTTGGAAACTTTAATAGCCCATAACTCTTTCAAAAAAGGTTCAATTGCAAATTTATTTGCAAAATAAATTTCTCGCATCTTAATATATATAAATCACTTTATCGAAGTTGATTTGAATCAATATTTTAGAAAATATGTCCTAAAAGGTGAAAAAATTAAAAAAATTGTCATTTTTTAAAAAATTTAAATTCTTTGGAATTTTTAATAACCCATAACTCTTTCAAAAAGGTTCAACTGCAACTTAATTTGGAAAGTAAATTTCTGGCATCTCAATATATATAAATCACTTTACCGAAGTCGGTTTGAATCAATATTTTAGAAAATATTGCTAAAAGGTAAAAAAATTAAAAAAATTTTTATTTTTAAAAAAGTTAAATTCTTTGGAAACTTTAATAACCCATAACTCTTTCAAAAAAGGTTCAACTGCAATTTAATTTGAAAACTAAATTTCTGGCATCTCAATATATATAAATCACTTTACCGAAGTCGATTTGAATCAATATTTTAGAAAATATGTCCTAAAAGGTGAAAAAATTCAAAAAAATTGGCATTTTAAAAAAGCAAAATTCTTTGGAAACTTTAATAGCCCATAACTCTTTCAAAAAAGGTTCAATTGCAAATTTATTTGCAAAATAAATTTCTGGCATCTGAATATATATAAATCACTTTATCGAAGTTGATTTGAATCAATATTTTAGAAAATATGTCCTAAAAGGTGAAAAAATTAAAAAAATTTTCATTTTTAAAAAATTTAAATTCTTTGGAATTTTTAATAACCCATAACTCTTTCAAAAAGGTTCAACTGCAACTTAATTTGGAAAGTAAATTTCTGGCATCTCAATATATATAAATCACTTTACCGAAGTCGGTTTGAATCAATATTTTAGAAAATATTGCTAAAAGGTGAAAAAATTAAAAAAATTTTTATTTTTAAAAAAGTTAAATTATTTGGAAACTTTAATAACCCATAACTCTTTCAAAAAAGGTTCAACTGCAATTTAATTTGAAAACTAAATTTCTGGCATCTCAATATATATAAATCACTTTACCGAAGTCGATTTGAATCAATATTTTAGAAAATATGTCCTAAAAGGTGAAAAAATTCTAAAAAAATTGGCATTTATAAAAAAGCAAAATTCTTTGGAAACTTTAATAGCCCATAACTCTTTCAAAAAAGGTTCAATTGCAAATTTATTTGCAAAATAAATTTCTCGCATCTGAATATATATAAATCACTTTATCGAAGTTGATTTGAATCAATATTTTAGAAAATATGTCCTAAAAGGTGAAAAAATTTAAAAAAAAATTGACATTTATAAAAAAGCAAAATTCTTTGGAATCTTTAATAACCCATAACTCTTTCAAAAAAGGTTCAACTGCAACTTAATTTGGAAAGTAAATTTCTGGCATCTCAATAAATATATATTACTTTACCGAAGTCGATCTTATTTATAAAAGTACATTTCTGGCATTAAAATATATATAAATCACTTTACCGAAGTCGATTTGAATGAATATTTTAGAAAATATGTCCTAAAAGGTGAAAAATTTTTATAAAAATTGGCATTTTTAAAAAGCAAAGTACTTTGGAATCTTAAATAGCTCATAACTCTTTCAAAAAAGGTTCAATTGCAAATTTATTTGGAAAATAAATTTCTCGCATCTGAATATATATAAATCACTTTATCGAAGTCGATTTGAATCAATATTTTAGAAAATATGGCCAAAAAAGTGAAAAAATTAAAAAAATTGGCATTTTGAAAAATTGCATTTTAAAAAAGCAAAATTCTTTGGAAACTTTAATAACCCATAACTCTTTCAAAAAAGGTTCAACTGCAACTTAATTTGGAAAGTAAATTTCTGGCATCTCAATATATATAAATCACTTTACCGAAGTCGGTTTGAATCAATATTTTAGAAAATATTGCCTAAAAGGTGAAAAAATTAAAAAAAAATGGCATTTTTAAAAAAGCAAAATTCTTTGGAAACTTTAATAACCCATAACTCTTTCAAAAAAGGTTCAACTGCAACTTAATTTATAAAGTAAATTTCTGCCGTCTGAACATGTATAAATCACTTTACAAAAGTCGAGTTTATTCAATATTTTAGAAAATATGGCCAAAAAGGTGAAAAAATTTAAAAAAAATGGCATTTTGAAAAAGCAACTTCTTCGGAAACTTTAATAACCCATAACTTTTTCAAAAAAGGTTCAACTGCAATTTAATTTGAAAAGTAAATTTCTGGCAACTCAATATATATAAATCACTTTACCGAAGTCGGTTTGAATCAATATTTTAGAAAATATTGCTAAAAGGTGAAAAAATTAAAAAAATTGGCATTTTTAAAAAAGCAAAATTCTCTGGAAATTTTAATAACCCATAACTCTTTCAAAAAATGTTCAACTGCAACTTAATTTGGAAAGTAAATTTCTGCCGTCTGAACATATATAAATCACTTTACCAAAGTCGAGTTTATTCAATATTTTAGAAAATATGGCCAAAAAGGTGAAAAAATTTTAAAAAAAATTGGCATTTTTAAAAAAGCAAAATTCTTTTGACACTTTAATAACCCATAATTCTTTCAAAAAAGGTTCAACTGCAACTTAGTTTGGAAAGTAAATTTCTGGCATCTCAGTAAATATATATCACTTTACCGAAGTCGATTTTATTTATAAAAGTACATTTCTGGCATTTAAATATATATAAATCACTTTACCGAAGTCGATTTGAATGAATATTTTAGAAAATATGTCCTAAAAGGTAAAAAAATTTTATAAAAATTGGCATTTTTCAAAAAGCCAAATTCTTTGGAAACTTTAATAACCCATAACTCTTTAAAAAAGGTTCAACTGAACTTTAATAACCCATAACTCTTTCAAAAAAGGTTCAACTGCAACTTAATTTGGAAAGTAAATTTCTGCCGTCTGAACATGTATAAATCACTTTACAAAAGTCGAGTTTATTCAATATTTTAGAAAATATGGCCAAAAAGGTGAAAAAATTAAAAAAAATTGGCATTTTGAAAAGCAAACTTCTTCGGAAACTTTAATAACCCATAACTCTTTCAAAAAAGGTTCAACTGCAACTTTATTTGGAAAATAAATTTCTCGCATCTGAATATATATAAATCACTTTATCGAAGTCGATTTGAATCAATATTTTAGAAAATATGTCTTAAAAGGTGAAAAAATTTTAAAAAAATTGGCATTTATAAAAAAGCAAAATTCTTTGGAATCTTTAATAACCCTTAACTCTTTCAAAAAAGGTTCAACTGCAACTTAATTTGGAAAGTAAATTTCTGCCCTCTGAACATGTATAAATCACTTTACAAAAGTCGAGTTTATTCAATATTTTAGAAAATATGGCCAAAAAGGTTAAAAAATTAAAAAAAATTGGCATTTTGAAAAAAGCAAACTTCTTCGGAAACTTTAATAAACCATAACTCTTTCAAAAAAGGTTCAACTGCAATTTAATTTGAAAAGTAAATTTCTGGCATCTCAATATATATAAATCACTTTACCGAAGTCGATTTGAATCAATATTTTAGAAAATATGGCCAAAAAGGTGAAAAATTGAAAAAATTGGAATTTATAAAAAAGCAAAATTCTTTGGAAACTTTAATAACCCATAACTCTTTCAAAAAAGGTTCAACTGCAACTTAATGTGGAAAGTAAATTTCTGCCGTCTGAACATATATAAATCACTTTACCAAAGTCGAGTTTATTCAATATTTTAGAAAATATGGCCAAAAAGGTGAAAAAATTTTAAAAAAATTGGCATTTTTAAAAAAGCAAAATTCTTTGGAAACTTTAATAACCCATAACTCTTTCAAAAAAGGTTCAACTGCAACTTAATTTGAAAAGTAAATTTCTGGCATCTCAATAAATATATATCACTTTACCGAAGTCGATTTTATTTATATAAGTACATTTCTGGCATCTCAATATATATAAATCACTTTACCGAAGTCGGTTTGAATCAATATTTTAGAAAATATTGCCTAAAAGGTGAAAAAATTAAAAAAAAATGGCATTTTTCAAAAAGCAAAATTCTTTGGAAACTTTAATAACCCATAACTCATTCAAAAAAGGTTCAACTGCAACTTAATTTGGAAAGTAAATTTATGGCATCTCAATAAATATATATCACTTTACCGAAGTCGATTTTATTTATATAAGTACATTTCTGGCATTTAAATATATATAAATCACTTTACCGAAGTCGATTTGAATCAATATTTTAGAAAATATGTCCTAAAAGGTAAAAAAATTTTATAAAAATTGGCATTTTTAAAAAAGCAAAATACTTTGGAATCTTAAATAGCTCATAACTCTTTCAAAAAAGGTTCAACTGCAACTTAATTTGGAAAGTAAATTTCTGCCGTCTGAACATATATAAATCACTTTACCAAAGTCGAGTTTATTCAATATTTTAGAAAATATGGCCAAAAAGGTGAAAAAGTTAAAAAAAAATTGGAGTTTTTAAAAAAGTTAAATTTTTTGGAAACTTTAATAACCCATAACTCTTTCAAAAAAGGTTCAACTGCAACTTAATTTGGAAAGTAAATTTCTGGCATCTCAATAAATATATATCACTTTACCGAAGTCGATTTTATTTATATAAGTACATTTCTGGCATTTAAATATATATAAATCACTTTACCGAAGTCGATTTGAATCAATATTTTAGAAAATATGTCCTAAAAGGTGAACAAATTAATAAAAATAGGCATTTTTAAAAAAGCAAAATACTTTGGAATCTTAAATAGCTCATAACTCTTTCAAAAAAGGTTCAATTGCAAATTTATTTGGAAAATAAATTTATCGTATCTGAATATATATAAATCACTTTCTCAAAGTCGATTTGAATCAATATTTTAGAAAAAAAGGCCAAAAAGGTGAAAAAATTAAAAAAAATTGACATTTTGAAAAAAGCAAACTTCTTTGGAAACTTTAATAACCCATAACTCTTTCAAAAAAGGTTCAACTGCAACTTAATTTGGAAAGTAAATTTCTGGCATCTCAATATATATAAATCATTTTACCAAAGTCGGTTTGAATCAATATTTTAGATAATATGTCTTAAAAGGTGAAAAAATTAAAAAAAAAATGGCATTTTTCAAAAAGCAAAATTCTTTGGAAACTTTAATAACCCATAACTCTTTCAAAAAGGTTCAACTGCAACTTAATTTGGAAAGTAAATTTCTGCAGTCTAAACATATATAAATCACTTTACCAAAGTCGAGTTTATTCAATATTTTAGAAAATATGGCCAAAAAGGTGAAAAAATTTAAAAAAAATTGGCATTTTAAAAAAGCAAAATTCTTTGGAAACTTTAATAACCCATAACTCTTTCAAAAAGGTTCAACTGCAACTTTATTTGGAAAATAAATTTCTCGCATCTGAATATATATAAATCACTTTATCGAAGTCGATTTGAATCAATATTTTAGAAAATATGTCCTAAAAGGTGAAAAAATTTAAAAAAAATTGGCATTTTTAAAAAAGCAAAATTCTTTGGAATCTTTAATAACCCATAACTCTTTCAAAAAAGGTTCAATTGCAAATTTATTTGGAAAATAAATTTCTCGCATCTGAATATATATAAATCACTTTATCGAAGTCGATTTCAATCAATATTTTAGAAAATATTGCTAAAAGGTGAAAAAATTAAAAAAATTGGCATTTTTAAAAAAGTTAAATTCTTTGGAAACTTTAATAACCCATAACTCTTTCAAAAAAGGTTCAACTGCAATTTAATTTGCAAAGTAAATTTCTGCCGTCTAAACATGTATAAATCACTTTCTAAAAGTCGAGTTAATTCAATATTTTAGAAAATATGGACAAAAAGGTGAAAAAATTTAAAAAAAATTGGCATTTATTAAAAAGCAAAATTCTTTGGAATCTTTAATAACCCATAACTCTTTCAAAAAAGGTTCAACTGCAACTTAATTTGGAAAGTAAATTTCTGGCATCTGAACATATATAAATCACTTTACCAAAGTCGAGTTTATTCAATATTTTAGAAAATATGGCCAAAAAGGTGAAAAAATTATAAAAATTGGCATTTTGAAAAAAGAAAACTTCTTTGTAAACTTTAATAACCCATAACTCTTTCAAAAAAGGTTCAACTGCAACTTTATTTGGAAAATAAATTTCTCGCATCTGAATATATATAAATCACTTTATCGAAGTCGATTTGAATCAATATTTTAGAAAATATGTCCTAAAAGGTGAAAAAATTTTAAAAAAATTGGCATTTATAAAAAAGCAAAATTCTTTGGAATCTTTAATAACCCATAACTCTTTCAAAAAAGGTTCAACTGCAACTTAATTTGGAAAGTAAATTTCTGCCGTCTGAACATGTATAAATCACTTTACAAAAGTCGAGTTTATTCAATATTTTAGAAAATATGGCCAAAAAGGTGAAAAAATTAAAAAAAATTGGCATTTTGAAAAAAGCAAAATTCTTCGGAAACTTTAATAACCCATAACTCTTTCAAAAAAGGTTCAACTGCAATTTAATTTGGAAAGTAAATTTCTGGCATCTCAATATATATAAATCACTTTACCGAAGTCGGTTTGAATCAATATTTTAGAAAATATTGCCTAAAAGGTGAAAAAATTAAAAAAATTGGCATTTTTAAAAAAGCAAAATTCTCTGGAATTTTTAATAACCCATAACTCTTTCAAAAAGGTTCAACTGCAACTTAATTTGGAAAGTAAATTTCTGCAGTCTGAACATATATAAATCACTTTACCAAAGTCGAGTTTATTCAATATTTTAGAAAATATGGCCAAAAGGTGAAAAAATATTAAAAAAAAATGGCATTTATAAAAAAGCAAAATTCTTTGGAATCTTTAATAACCCATAACTCTTTCAAAAAAGGTTCAACTGCAAATTTATTTGGAAAATAAATTTCTCGCATCTGAATATATATAAATCACTTTATCGAAGTCGATTTGAATCAATATTTTAGAAAATATGTCCTAAAAGGTGAAAAAATTATAAAAAAATGGCATTAATAAAAAAGCAAAATTCTTTGGAATCTTTAATAACCCATAACTCTTTCAAAAAATGTTCAATTGCACATTTATTTGGAAAATAAATTTCTGGCATCTGAATATATATAAATCACTTTATCGAAGTCGATTTGAATCAATATTTTAGAAAATATGTCCTAAAAGGTGAAAAAATTTAAAAAAATTTTCATTTTAAAAAAGCTAAATTCTTTGGAAACTTTAATAACCCATAACTCTTTCAAAAAAGGTTCAACTGCAACTTAATTTGGAAAGTAAATTTCTGGCATCTCAATATATATAAATCACTTTACCGAAGTCGAGTTTATTCAATATTTTAGAAAATATGGCCAAAAAGGTGAAAAAATTAATAAAAATTGGCATTTTTAAAAAAGCAAAATTCTTTGTAAACTTTAATAACCCATAACTCTTTCAAAAAAGGTTCAACTGCAACTTTATTTGGAAAATAAATTTCTCGCACCTTGAATATATATAAATCACTTTATCGAAGTCGATTTGAATCAATATTTTAGAAAATATGTCCAAAAAGGTTAAAAAATTTTAAAAAAATTGGCATTTATAAAAAAGCAAAATTCTTTGGAATCTTTAATAACCCATAACTCTTTCAAAAAAGGTTCAACTGCAACTTAATTTGGAAAGTAAATTTCTGCCATATCTGAACATGTATAAATCACTTTACCAAAGTCGAGTTTATTCAATATTTTAGAAAATATTGCCAAAAAGTTGAAAAAATTAAAAAAATTGGCATTTTAAAAAAAGCAAACTTCTTTGAAAACTTTAATAACCCATAACTCTTTCAAAAAAGGTTCAACTGCAATTTAATTTGGAAAGTAAATTTCTGGCATCTCAATATATATAAATCACTTTACCGAAGTCGGTTTGAATCAATATTTTAGAAAATATTGCCTAAAAGGTGAAAAAATTAAAAAAATTGGCATTTTTAAAAAAGCAAAATTCTCTGGAATTTTTAATAACCCATAACTCTTTCAAAAAAGGTTCAACTGCAACTTAATTTGGAAAGTAAATTTCTGCAGTCTGAACATATATAAATCACTTTACCGAAGTCGAGTTTATTCAATATTTTAGAAAAAATGGCCAAAAAGGTGAAAAAATATTAAAAAAAATTGGCATTTATAAAAAAGCAAAATTCTTTGGAATCTTTAATTGCCCATAACTCTTTCAAAAAAGGTTCAACTGCAAATTTATTTGGAAAATAAATTTCTCGCATCTGAATATATATAAATCACTTTATCGAAGTCGATTTGAATCAATATTTTAGAAAAATGTCCTAAAAGGTGAAAAAATTCTAAAAAAAATGGCATTAATAAAAAAGCAAAATTCTATGGAATCTTTAATAGCCCATAACTCTTTCAAAAAATGTTCAATTGCACATTTATTTGGAAAATAAATTTCTCGCATCTGAATATATATAAATCACTTTATCGAAGTCGATTTGAATCAATATTTTAGAAAATGTGTCCTAAAAGGTGAAAAAATTAAAAAAATTTTCAATTTTAAAAAAGTTAAATTATTTGGAAACTTTAATAACCCATAACTCTTTCAAAAAAGGTTCAACTGCAATTTAATTTGGAAAGTAAATTTCTGGCATCTCAATATATATAAATCACTTTACCGAAGTCGAGTTTATTCAATATTTTAGAAAATATGGCCAAAAAGGTGAAAAATTTAATAAATATTGACATTTTTAATAAAGCAAAATACTTTGAAATCTTTAATAGACCATAACTCTTTCAAAAAAGGTTCAACTGCAACTTAATTTGGAAAGTAAATTTCTGCCGTCTGAGCATATATAAATCACTTTACCAAAGTCGAGTTTATTCAATATTTAAGAAAATATGGCCAAAAAGGTGAAAAAATATTACAAAAATTGTCATTATAAAAAAGCAAAATTCTTTGGAATCTTTAATAACCCATAACTCTTTCAAAAAAGTTTCAATTGCAAATTTATTTGGAAAATAAATTTCTCGCATCTGAATATATATAAATCACTTTATCGAAGTCGATTTGAATCAATATTTTAGAAAAAATGTCCTAAAATGTGAAAAAATTAAAAAAATTTTCATTTTTAAAAAAGAAAAATTCTTTGGAATCTTTAATAACCCATAACTCTTTCAAAAAAGGTTCAACTGCAACTTAATTTGGAAAATAAATTTCTCGAATCTGAATATATATAAATCACTTTATCGAAGTCGATTTGAATCGATATTTTAGAAAATATGTCCTAAAAAGTGAAAAAATTTAAAAAATTTTCATTTTTAAAAAAGTTAAATACTTTGAAATCTTTAATAGCCCATAACTGTTTCAAAAAAGGTTCAATTGCAAATTTATTTAGAAAATAAATTTCTCGCATCTAAATATATATAAAACACTTTATTGAAGTCGATTTGAATCAATATGTTAGAAAATATGGCCAAAAAGGTGAAAAAATTAAAAAAAATTGGCATTTTGAAAAAAGCAAACTTCTTCGGAAACTTTAATAACCCATAACTCTTTCAAAAAAGGTTCAACTGCAATTTAATTTGAAAAGTAAATTTCTGGCATCTCAATATATATAAATCACTTTACCGAAGTCGGTTTGAATCAATATTTTAGAAAATATTGCTAAAAGGTGAAAAAATTAAAAAAATTGGCATTTTTAAAAAAGCAAAATTCTCTGGAAACTTTAGTAACCCATAACTCTTTCAAAAAAGGTTCAACTGCAACTTAATTTGGAAAGTAAATTTCTGCCGTCTGAACATATATAAATCACTTTACCAAAGTCGAGTTTATTCAATATTTTAGAAAATATGGCCAAAAGGTGAAAAATTTTAAAAAAATTGGCATTTATAAAAAAGCAAAATTCTTTGGAAACTTTAATAACCCATAACTCTTTCAAAAAAGGTTCAACTGCAACTTAATTTGGAAAGTAAATTTCTGCCGTCTGAACATATATAAGTCACTTTACCAAAGTCGAGTTTATTCAATATTTTAGAAATATGGCCAAAAAGGTGAAAAAATTTTAAAAAAATTGGCATTTATAAAAAAGCAAAATTCTTTGGAATCTTTGATAGCCCATAACTCTTTCAAAAAAGGTTCAATTGCAAATTTATTTGGAAAATAAATTTCTCGCATCTGAATATATATAAATCACTTTATCGAAGTCGATTTGAATCAATATTTTAAAAAATATGTCCTAAAAGGTGAAAAAATTCTAAAAAAATTGGCATTTATAAAAACGCAAAATTCTTTGGAAACTTTAATAACCCATAACTCTTTCAAAAAAGGTTCAACTGCAACTTAATTTGGAAAGTAAATTTCTGCCGTCTGAACATATATAAATCACTTTACCAAAGTCGAGTTTATTCAATATTTTAGAAATATGGCCAAAAAGGTGAAAAAATTTTAAAAAAATTGGCACTTATAAAAAAGCAAAATTCTTTGGAATCTTCAATAGCCCATAACTCTTTCAAAAAAGGTTCAATTGCAAATTTATTTGCAAAATAAATTTCTCGCATCTGAATATATATAAATCACTTTATCGAAGTCGATTTGAATCAATATTTTAGAAAATATGTCCTAAAAGGTGAAAAAATTAAAAAAAATTTCATTTTTAAAAAATTTAAATTCTTTGGAATTTTTAATAACCCATAACTCTTTCAAAAAAGGTTCAACTGCAACTTAATTTGGAAAGTAAATTTCTGGCATCTCAATATATATAAATCACTTTACCGAAGTCGGTTTGAATCAATATTTTAGAAAATATTGCTAAAAGGTGAAAAAATTAAAAAAATTTCATTTTTAAAAAATTTAAATTCTTTGGAATTTTTAATAACCCATAACTCTTTCAAAAAAGGTTCAACTGCAATTTAATTTGAAAACTAAATTTCTGGCATCTCAATATATATAAATCACTTTACCGAAGTCGAGTTTATTCAATATTTTAGAAAATATGGCCAAAAAGGTGAAAAAATTTTATAAAAATTGGCATTTTTAATAAAGCAAAATACTTTGAAATGTTTAATAGCCCATAACTCTTTCAAAAAAGTTTCAATTGCAAATTTATTTGCAAAATAAATTTCTCGCATCTGAATATATATAAATCACTTTATCGAAGTTGATTTGAATCAATATTTTAGAAAATATGTCCTAAAAGGTGAAAAAATTTAAAAAAAAATTGACATTTATAAAAAAGCAAAATTCTTGGGAATCTTTAATAACCCATAACTCTTTCAAAAAAGGTTCAATTGCAACTTAATTTGGAAAGTAAATTTCTGCAGTCTAAACATATATAAATCACTTTACCAAAGTCGAGTTTATTCAATATTTTAGAAAATATGGCCAAAACGGTGAAAAAATTATAAAAATTGGCATTTTGAAAAAAGAAAACTTCTTTGGAAACTTAAATAACCCATAACTCTTTCAAAAAAGGTTCAACTGCAACTTTATTTGGAAAATAAATTTCTCGCATCTGAATATATATAAATCACTTTATCGAAGTCGATTTGAATCAATATTTTAGAAAATATGTCCTAAAAGGTGAAAAAATTAAAAAAATTTTCATTTTTAAAAAATTTAAATTCTTTGGAATTTTTAATAACCCATAACTCTTTCAAAAAAGGTTCAACTGCAACTTAATTTGGAAAGTAAATTTCTGGCATCTCAATATATATAAATCACTTTACCGAAGTCGGTTTGAATCAATATTTTAGAAAATATTGCTAAAAGGTGAAAAAATTAAAAAAATTTTTATTTTTAAAAAAGTTGAATTCTTTGGAAACTTTAATAACCCATAACTCTTTCAAAAAAGGTTCAACTGTAATTTAATTTGAATAGTAAATTTCTGGCATCTCAATATATATAAATCACTTTACCGAAGTCGAGTTTATTCAATATTTTAGAAAATATGGCCAAAAAGGTGAAAAAATTTTATAAAAATTGGCATTTTTAATAAAGCAAAATACTTTGAAATCTTTAATAGCCCATAACTCTTTCAAAAAAGTTTCAATTGCAAATTTATTTGCAAAATAAATTTCTCGCATCTGAATATATATAAATCACTTTATCGAAGTTGATTTGAATCAATATTTTAGAAAATATGTCCTAAAAGGTGAAAAAATTTAAAAAAAAATTGACATTTATAAAAAAGCAAAATTCTTGGGAATCTTTAATAACCCATAACTCTTTCAAAAAAGGTTCAATTGCAACTTAATTTGGAAAGTAAATTTCTGCAGTCTAAACATATATAAATCACTTTACCAAAGTCGAGTTTATTCAATATTTTAGAAAATATGGCCAAAACGGTGAAAAAATTATAAAAATTGGCATTTTGAAAAAAGAAAACTTCTTTGGAAACTTTAATAACCCATAACTCTTTCAAAAAAGGTTCAACTGCAACTTTATTTGGAAAATAAATTTCTCGCATCTGAATATATATAAATCACTTTATCGAAGTCGATTTGAATCAATATTTTAGAAAATATGTCCTAAAAGGTGAAAAAATTTTAAAAAAATTGGCATTTATAAAAAAGCAAAATTCTTTGGAATCTTTAATAACTCATAACTCTTTCAAAAAAGGTTCAACTGCAACTTAATTTGGAAAGTAAATTTCTGCCGTCTGAACATGTATAAATCACTTTACAAAAGTCGAGTTTTTTTCAATATTTTAGAAAATATGGCCAAAAAGTTAAAAAATTTAAAAAATTGGCATTTTGAAAAAAGCAAACTTCTTCGGAAACTTTAATAACCCATAACTCTTTCAAAAAAGGTTCAACTGCAATTTAATTTGAAAAGTAAATTTCTGGCATCTCAATATATATAAATCACTTTACCGAAGTCGGTTTGAATCAATATTTTAGAAAATATTGCTAAAAAGTGAAAAAATTAAAAAAATTGGCATTTTTAAAAAAACAAAATTCTCTGGAAACTTTAATAACCCATAACTCTTTCAAAAAAGGTTCAACTGCAACTTAATTTGGAAAGTAAATTTCTGGCATCTCAATATATATAAATCACTTTACCGAAGTCGGTTTGAATCAATATTTTAGAAAATATTGCTGAAAGGTGAAAAAATTAAAAAAATTTTTATTTTTAAAAAGTTAAATTCTTTGGAAACTTTAATAACCCATAACTCTTTCAAAAAAGGTTCAACTGTAATTTAATTTGAATAGTAAATTTCTGGCATCTCAATATATATAAATCATTTTACCGAAGTCGAGTTTATTCAATATTTTAGAAAATATTGCTAAAAGGTGAAAAAATTAAAAAAATTTTTATTTTTAAAAAAGTTAAATTCTTTGGAAACTTTAATAAACCATAAATCTTTCAAAAAAGGTTCAACTGCAACTTAATTTGGAAAGTTAATTTCTCGCATCTCAATATATATAAATCACTTTACCGAAGTCGGTTTGAATCAATATTTTAGAAAATATTGCAAAAAGATGAAAAAATTAAAAAAATTGGCATTTTAAAAAAAGCAAAATTTTCTGGAAACTTTAATAACCCATAACTCTTTCAAAAAAGGTTCAATTGCAAATTTATTTGGAAAATAAATTTCTCGCATCTGAATATATATAAATCACTTTATCGAAGTCGATTTGAATCAATATTTTAGAAAAATGTCCTAAAAGGTGAAAAAATTCTAAAAAAAATGGCATTTATAAAAAAGCAAAATTCTTTGGAATCTTTAATAGCCCATAACTTTTTCAAAAAGGTTCAATTGCAAATTTATTTGGAAAATAAATTTCTCGCATCTGAATATATATAAATCACTTTATCGAAGTCGATTTGAATCAATATTTTAGAAAATGTGTCCTAAAAGGTGAAAAAATTAAAAAAATTTTCATTTTTAAAAAAGTTAAATTTTTGGAAACTTTAATAACCCATAACTCTTTCAAAAAAGGTTCAACTGCAACTTAATTTGGAAAGTAAATTTCTGGCATCTCAATATATATAAATCACTTTACCGAAGTCGGTTTGAATCAATATTTTAGAAAATATTGCTAAAAAGTGAAAAAATTAAAAAAATTGGCATTTTGAAAAAAGCAAAATTCTCTGGAAACTTTAATAACCCATAACTCTTTCAAAAAAGGTTCAATTGCAAATTTATTTGGAAAATAAATTTCTCGCATCTGAATATATATAAATCACTTTATCGAAGTCGATTTGAATCAATATTTTAGAAAAATGTCCTAAAAGGTGAAAAGATTCTAAAAAAAATGGCATTTATAAAAAAGCAAAATTCTTTGGAATCTTTAATAGCCCATAACTTTTTCAAAAAGGTTCAACTGCAACTTAATTTGGAAAGTAAATTTCTGCAGTCTGAACATATATAAATCACTTTACCGAAGTCGAGTTTATTCAATATTTTAGAAAATATGGCCAAAAAGGTGAAAAATTTAATAAATATTGGCATTTTTAATAAAGCAAAATACTTTGAAATCTTTAATAGACCATAACTCTTTCAAAAAAGGTTCAACTGCAACTTAATTTGGAAAGTAAATTTCTGCAGTCTGAACATATATAAATCACTTTACCAAAGTCGAGTTTATTCAATATTTTAGAAAATATGGCCAAAAAGTCAAAGTAATCAAACCAAAGTAAATCACTTTACCGAAGTCGAGTTTATTCAATATTTTAGAAAATATGGCAAAAAACGTGAAAATTTTAATAAAAATTGGCATTTTTAATAAAGCAAAATACTTTGAAATCTTTAATAGCCCATAACTCTTTCAAAAAAGTTTCAATTGCAAATTTATTTGCAAAATAAATTTCTCGCATCTGAATATATATAAATCACTTTATCGAAGTTGATTTGAATCAATATTTTAGAAAATATGTCCTAAAAGGTGAAAAAATTTAAAAAAAAATTGACATTTATAAAAAAGCAAAATTCTTGGGAATCTTTAATAACCCATAACTCTTTCAAAAAAGGTTCAATTGCAACTTAATTTGGAAAGTAAATTTCTGCAGTCTAAACATATATAAATCACTTTACCAAAGTCGAGTTTATTCAATATTTTAGAAAATATGGCCAAAACGGTGAAAAAATTATAAAAATTGGCATTTTGAAAAAAGAAAACTTCTTTGGAAACTTTAATAACCCATAACTCTTTCAAAAAAGGTTCAACTGCAACTTTATTTGGAAAATAAATTTCTCGCATCTGAATATATATAAATCACTTTATCGAAGTCGATTTGAATCAATATTTTAGAAAATATGTCCTAAAAGGTGAAAAAATTTTAAAAAAATTGGCATTTATAAAAAAGCAAAATTCTTTGGAATCTTTAATAACTCATAACTCTTTCAAAAAAGGTTCAACTGCAACTTAATTTGGAAAGTAAATTTCTGCCGTCTGAACATGTATAAATCACTTTACAAAAGTCGAGTTTTTTCAATATTTTAGAAAATATGGCCAAAAAGTTAAAAAAATTTAAAAAAATTGGCATTTTGAAAAAAGCAAACTTCTTCGGAAACTTTAATAACCCATAACTCTTTCAAAAAAGGTTCAACTGCAATTTAATTTGAAAAGTAAATTTCTGGCATCTCAATATATATAAATCACTTTACCGAAGTCGGTTTGAATCAATATTTTAGAAAATATTGCTAAAAAGTGAAAAAATTAAAAAAATTGGCATTTTTAAAAAAAACAAAATTCTCTGGAAACTTTAATAACCCATAACTCTTTCAAAAAAGGTTCAACTGCAACTTAATTTGGAAAGTAAATTTCTGGCATCTCAATATATATAAATCACTTTACCGAAGTCGGTTTGAATCAATATTTTAGAAAATATTGCTGAAAGGTGAAAAAATTAAAAAAATTTTTATTTTTAAAAAAGTTAAATTCTTTGGAAACTTTAATAACCCATAACTCTTTCAAAAAAGGTTCAACTGTAATTTAATTTGAATAGTAAATTTCTGGCATCTCAATATATATAAATCATTTTACCGAAGTCGAGTTTATTCAATATTTTAGAAAATATTGCTAAAAGGTGAAAAAATTAAAAAAATTTTTATTTTTAAAAAAGTTAAATTCTTTGGAAACTTTAATAAACCATAAATCTTTCAAAAAAGGTTCAACTGCAACTTAATTTGGAAAGTTAATTTCTCGCATCTCAATATATATAAATCACTTTACCGAAGTCGGTTTGAATCAATATTTTAGAAAATATTGCTAAAAGGTGAAAAAATTAAAAAAATTTTTATTTTAAAAAAAGCAAAACTTCTTCGGAAAATCACTTTACCGAAGTCGGTTTGAATCAATATTTTAGAAAATATTGCAAAAAGATGAAAAAATTAAAAAAATTGGCATTTTAAAAAAAGCAAAATTCTCTGGAAACTTTAATAACCCATAACTCTTTCAAAAAAGGTTCAATTGCAAATTTATTTGGAAAATAAATTTCTCGCATCTGAATATATATAAATCACTTTATCGAAGTCGATTTGAATCAATATTTTAGAAAAATGTCCTAAAAGGTGAAAAAATTCTAAAAAAATGGCATTTATAAAAAAGCAAAATTCTTTGGAATCTTTAATAGCCCATAACTTTTTCAAAAAGGTTCAATTGCAAATTTATTTGGAAAATAAATTTCACGCATCTGAATATATATAAATCACTTTATCGAAGTCGATTTGAATCAATATTTTAGAAAATGTGTCCTAAAAGGTGAAAAAATTAAAAAAATTTTCATTTTTAAAAAAGTTAAATTTTTTGGAAACTTTAATAACCCATAACTCTTTCAAAAAAGGTTCAACTGCAACTTAATTTGGAAAGTAAATTTCTGGCATCTCAATATATATAAATCACTTTACCGAAGTCGGTTTGAATCAATATTTTAGAAAATATTGCTAAAAAGTGAAAAAATTAAAAAAATTGGCATTTTGAAAAAAGCAAAATTCTCTGGAAACTTTAATAACCCATAACTCTTTCAAAAAAGGTTCAATTGCAAATTTATTTGGAAAATAAATTTCTCGCATCTGAATATATATAAATCACTTTATCGAAGTCGATTTGAATCAATATTTTAGAAAAATGTCCTAAAAGGTGAAAAGATTCTAAAAAAAATGGCATTTATAAAAAAGCAAAATTCTTTGGAATCTTTAATAGCCCATAACTTTTTCAAAAAGGTTCAACTGCAACTTAATTTGGAAAGTAAATTTCTGCAGTCTGAACATATATAAATCACTTTACCGAAGTCGAGTTTATTCAATATTTTAGAAAATATGGCCAAAAACGTGAAAATTTTAATAAAAATTGTAATTTTTAATAAAGCAAATTACTTTGAAATCTTTAATAGCCCATAACTCTTTCAAAAAAGGTTCACTTGCAAATTTATTTGGAAAATAAATTTCTCGCAACTGAATATATATAAATAACTTTATCGAAGTTGATTTGAATCAATATTTTAGAAAATATGTCCTAAAAGGTGAAAAAATTTAAAAAAAAAATTGGCATTTATAAAAAAGCAAAATTCTTTGGAATCTTTAATAACCCATAACTCTTTCAAAAAAGGTTCAACTGCAACTTAATTTGGAAAGTAAATTTCTGCCGTCTGAACATATATAAATCATATTACAAAAGTCGAGTTTATTCAATATTTTAGAAAATATGGCCAAAAAGGTGAAAAAATTAAAAAAAAATGGGCTTTTTAAAAAAAGCAAACTTCTTCGGAAACTTTAATAACCCATAACTCTTTCAAAAAAGGTTCAACTGCAATTTAATTTGAAAAGTAAATTTCTGGCATCTCAATATATATAAATCACTTTACCGAAGTCGGTTTGAGTCAATATTTTAGAAAATATTGCTAAAAGGTGAAAATATTAAAAAAATTTTTATTTTTAAAAAAGTTAAATTCTTTGGAAACTTTAATAACCCATAACTCTTTCAAAAAAGGTTCAACTGCAACTTAATTTGGAAAGTAAATTTCTGGCATCTCAATATATATAAATCACTTTACCGAAGTCGGTTTGAATCAATATTTTAGAAAATATTGCTAAAAGGTGAAAAAATTAAAAAAATTTTTATTTTTAAAAAAGTTAAATTCTTTGGAAACTTTAATAACCCATAACTCTTTCAAAAAAGGTTCAACTGCAATTTAATTTGAAAAGTAAATTTCTGGCATCTCAATATATATAAATCACTTTACCGAAGTCGAGTTTATTCAATATTTTAGAAAATATGGCCAAAAAGGTGAAAAAATTTAATAAAAATTGGCATTTTTAATAAAGCAAAATACTTTGAAATCTTAAATAGCCCATAACTCTTTCAAAAAAGGTTCAATTGCAAATTTATTTGGAAAATAAATTTCTCGCATCTGAATTTATATACATTACTTTATCGAAGTTGATTTGAATCAATATTTTAGAAAATATGGCCAAAAAGGTGAAAAAATTAAAAAAAATTGGCATTTTGAAAAAAGCAAACTTCTTCGGAAACTTTAATAACCCATAACTCTTTCAAAAAAGGTTCAACGCAATTTAATTTGGAAAGTAAATTTCTGGCATCTCAATATATATAAATCGCTTTACCGAAGTCGGTTTGAATCAATATTTTAGAAAATATTGCTAAAAGGTGAAAAAATTAAAAAAATTGGCATTTTTAAAAAAGCAAAATTCTCTGGAAACTTTAATAACCCATAACTCTTTCAAAAAAGGTTCAACTGCAACTTAATTTGGAAAATAAATTTCTCAAGTCTGAACATATATAAATCACTTTACCAAAGTCGAGTTTATTCAATATTTTAGAAAATATGGCCAAAAAGGTGGAAAAATTTTAAAAAAATTGGCATTTATAAAAAAGCAAAATTCTTTGGAATCTTTAATAGCCCATAACTCTTTCAAGAAAGGTTCAATTGCAAATTTATTTGGAAAATAAATTTCTCGCATCTGAATATATATAAATCACTTTATCGAAGTCGATTTGAATCAATATTTTAGAAAAAATGTCCTAAAAGGTGAAAAAATTCTAAAAAAAATGGTATTTATAAAAAAGCAAAATTCTTTGGAATCTTTAATAACCCATAACTCTTTCAAAAAAGGTTCAATTGCAAATTTATTTGGAAAATAAATTTCTCGCATCTGAATATATATAAATCACTTTATCGAAGTCGATTTAAATCAATATTTTAGAAAATATGTCCTAAAAGGTGAAAAAATTAAAAAAAATTTTCATTTTTAAAAAAGTTAAATTCTTTGGAAATTTTAATAACCCATAACTCTTTCAAAAAAGGTTCAACTGCAACTTAATTTAGAAAGTAAATTTCTGCAGTCTGAACATATATAAATCACTTTACCAAAGTCGAGTTTATTCAATATTTTAGAAAATATGGCCAAAAAGGTGAAAAAATATTAAAAAAATTGGCATTTATAAAAAAGCAAAATTCTTTGGAATCTTTAATAGCCCATAACTCTTTCAAAAAAGGTTCAATTGCAAATTTATTTGGAAAATAAATTTCTCGCATCTGAATATATATAAATCACTTTATCGAAGTCGATTTGAATCAATATTTTAGAAAAATGTCCTAAAAGGTGAAAAAATTAAAAAAATTTTCATTTTTAATAAAGCAAAATTCTTTGGAATCTTTAATAACCCATAACTCTTTCAAAAAAGGTTCAACTGCAACTTAATTTGGAAAATAAATTTCTCGCATCTGAATATATATAAATCACTTTACCAAAGTCGAGTTTTTTCAATATTTTAGAAAATATGGCCAAAAAAGTGAAAAAATTAAAAAAAAATTGGCATTTTGAAAAAAGCAAACTTCTTCGGAAACTTTAATAACCCATAAATCTATCAAAAAAGGTTCAACTGCAACTTAATTTGGAAAGTAAATTTCTGCAGTCTGAACATATATAAATCACTTTACCGAAGTCGGTTTGAATCAATATTTTAGAAAATATTGCTAAAAGGTTAAAAAATTAAAAATATTTTTATTTTTAAAAAAGTTAAATTCTTTGGAAACTTTAATAACCCATAACTCTTTCAAAAAAGGTTCAACTGCAATTTAATTTGAAAAGTAAATTTCTGGCATCTCAATATATATAAATCACTTTACCGAAGTCGAGTTTATTCAATATTTTAGAAAATATGGCAAAAACGTGAAAATTTTAATAAAAATTGGCATTTTTATTAAAGTAAAATACTTTGAAATCTTTAATAGCCCATAACTCTTTCAAAAAAGGTTCACTTGCAAATTTATTTGGAAAATAAATTTCTCGCAACTGAATATATATAAATAACTTTATCGAAGTTGATTTGAATCAATATTTTAGAAAATATGTCCTAAAAGGTGAAAAAATTTTAAAAAAATTGGCATTTATAAAAAAGCAAAATTCTTTGGAATCTTTAATAACCCATAACTCTTTCAAAAAAGGTTCAACTGCAACTTAATTTGGAAAGTAAATTTCTGCCGTCTGAACATGTATAAATCACTTTACAAAAGTCGAGTTTATTCAATATTTTAGAAAATATGGCCAAAAAGGTGAAAAAATTAAAAAAAAAAATGGGCTTTTTAAAAAAAGCAAACTTCTTCGGAAACTTTAATAACCCATAACTCTTTCAAAAAAGGTTCAACTGCAATTTAATTTGAAAAGTAAATTTCTGGCATCTCAATATATATAAATCACTTTACAGAAGTCGGTTTGAGTCAATATTTTAGAAAATATTGCTATTAGGTGAAAAAATTAAAAAAATTTTTATTTTTAAAAAAGTTAAATTCTTTGGAAACTTTAATAACCCATAACTCTTTCAAAAAAAGTTCAACTGCAACTTAATTTGGAAAGTAAATTTCTGGCATCTCAATATATATAAATCACTTTACCGAAGTCGGTTTGAATCAATATTTTAGAAAATATTGCTAAAAGGTGAAAAAATTAAAAAAATTTTTATTTTTAAAAAAGTTAAATTCTTTGGAAACTTTAATAACCCATAACTCTTTCAAAAAAGGTTCAACTGCAATTTAATTTGAAAAGTAAATTTCTGGTATCTCAATATATATAAATCACTTTACCGAAGTCGGTTTGAGTCAATATTTTAGAAAATATTGCTAAAAGGTGAAAAAATTAAAAAAATTTTTATTTTTAAAAAAGTTAAATTCTTTGGAAACTTTAATTACCCATAACTCTTTCAAAAAAGGTTCAACTGCAACTTAATTTGGAAAGTAAATTTCTGGCATCTCAATATATATAAATCACTTTACCGAAGTCGGTTTGAATCAATATTTTAGAAAATATTGCTAAAAGGTGAAAAAATTAAAAAATTTTTATTTTTAAAAAGTTAAATTCTTTGGAAACTTTAATAACCCATAACTCTTTCAAAAAAGGTTCAACTGCAACTTTATTTGGAAAATAAATTTCTCGCATCTGAATATATATAAATCACTTTATCGAAGTCGATTTGAATCGATATTTTAGAAAATATGTCCTAAAAGGTGAAAAAATTTAAAAAATTTTCATTTTTAAAAAAAGTTAAATTCTTTGGAAACTTTAATAACCCATAACTCTTTCAAAAAAGGTTCAACTGCAACTTAATTTGGAAAGTAAATTTCTGGCATCTCAATATATATAAATCACTTTACCGAAGTCGGTTTGAATCAATATTTTAGAAAATATTGCTAAAAGGTGAAAAAATTAAAAAAATTTTTATTTTTAAAAAAGTTAAATTCTTTGGAAACTTTAATAACCCATAACTCTTTCAAAAAAGGTTCAACTGCAACTTTATTTGGAAAATAAATTTCTCGCATCTGAATATATATAAATCACTTTATCGAAGTCGATTTGAATCGATATTTTAGAAAATATGTCCTAAAAGGTGAAAAAATTTAAAAAATTTTCATTTTTAAAAAAGTTAAATTCTTTGGAAACTTTAATAACCCATAACTCTTTCAAAAAAGGTTCAACTGCAACTTTATTTGGAAAGTAAATTTCTGGCATCTCAATATATATAAATCACTTTACCGAAGTCGAGTTTATTCAATATTTTAGAAAATATGGCCAAAAAGTTGAAAAAATTTAATAAATATTGGCATTTTTAATAAAGCAAAATACTTTGAAATCTTTAATAGCCCATTACTCTTTCAAAAAAGGTTCAATTGCAAATTTATTTGGAAAATAAATTTCTCGCATCTGAATATATAAAAATCACTTTATCGAAGTCGATTTGAATCAATATGTTAGAAAATATGGCCAAAAAGGTGAAAAAATTAAAAAAAAATTGGCATTTTGAAAAAAGCAAACTTCTTCGGAAACTTTAATAACCCATAAATCTATCAAAAAAGGTTCAACTGCAACTTAATTTGGAAAGTAAATTTCTGCAGTCTGAACATATATAAATCACTTTACCGAAGTCGGTTTGAATCAATATTTTAGAAAATATTGCTAAAAGGTTAAAAAATTAAAAATATTTTTATTTTTAAAAAAGTTAAATTCTTTGGAAACTTTAATAACCCATAACTCTTTCAAAAAAGGTTCAACTGCAATTTAATTTAAAAAGTAAATTTCTGGCATCTCAATATATATAAATCACTTTACCGAAATCGAGTTTATTCAATATTTTAGAAAATATGGCCAAAAACGTGAAAATTTTAATAAAAATTGGCATTTTTAATTAAGCAAAATACTTTGAAATCTTTAAAAGCCCATAACTCTTTCAAAAAAGGTTCACTTGCAAATTTATTTGGAAAATAAATTTCTCGCAACTGAATATATATAAATAACTTTATCGAAGTTGATTTGAATCAATATTTTAGGAAATATGTCCTAAAAGGTGAAAAAATTTTAAAAAAATTGGCATTTATAAAAAAGCTAAATTCTTTGGAATCTTTAATAACCCATAACTCTTTCAAAAAAGGTTCAACTGCAACTTAATATGGAAAATAAATTTCTCGCATCTGAATATATATAAATCACTTTATCGAAGTCGATTTGAATCGATATTTTAGAAAATATGTCCTAAAAGGTGAAAAAATTTAAAAAATTTTCATTTTTAAAAAAGTTAAATTCTTTGGAAACTTTAATAACCCATAACTCTTTCAAAAAAGGTTCAACTGCAACTTTATTTGGAAAGCAAATTTCTGGCATCTCAATATATATAAATCACTTTACCGAAGTCGAGTTTATTCAATATTTTAGAAAATATGGCCAAAAAGTTGAAAAAATTTAATAAATATTGGCATTTTTAATAAAGCAAAATACTTTGAAATCTTTAATAGCCCATTACTCTTTCAAAAAAGGTTCAATTGCAAATTTATTTGGAAAATAACTTTATCGAAGTCGATTTGAATCAATATGTTAGAAAATATGGCCAAAAAGGTGAAAAAATTAAAAAAAAATTGGCATTTTTAAAAAAGCAAACTTCTTCGGAAACTTTAATAACCCATAAATCTATCAAAAAAGGTTCAACTGCAACTTAATTTGGAAAGTAAATTTCTGCAGTCTGAACATATATAAATCACTTTACCGAAGTCGGTTTGAATCAATATTTTAGAAAATATTGCTAAAAGGTTAAAAAATTAAAAATATTTTTATTTTTAAAAAAGTTAAATTCTTTGGAAACTTTAATAACCCATAACTCTTTCAAAAAAGGTTCAACTGCAATTTAATTTGAAAAGTAAATTTCTGGCATCTCAATATATATAAATCACTTTACCGAAATCGAGTTTATTCAATATTTTAGAAAATATGGCCAAAAACGTGAAAATTTTAATAAAAATTGGCATTTTTAATAAAGCAAAATACTTTGAAATCTTTAATAGCCCATAACTCTTTCAAAAAAGGTTCACTTGCAAATTTATTTGGAAAATAAATTTCTCGCAACTGAATATATATAAATAACTTTATCGAAGTTGATTTGAATCAATATTTTAGGAAATATGTCCTAAAAGGTGAAAAAATTTTAAAAAAATTGGCATTTATAAAAAAGCAAAATTCTTTGGAATCTTTAATAACCCATAACTCTTTCAAAAAAGGTTCAACTGCAACTTAATTTGGAAAATAAATTTCTCGCATCTGAATATATATAAATCACTTTATCGAAGTCGATTTGAATCGATATTTTAGAAAATATGTCCTAAAAAGGTGAAAAAATTTAAAAAATTTTCATTTTTAAAAAAGTTAAATTCTTTGGAAACTTTAATAACCCATAACTCTTTCAAAAAAGGTTCAACTGCAACTTTATTTGGAAAGTAAATTTCTGGCATCTCAATATATATAAATCACTTTACCGAAGTCGAGTTTATTCAATATTTTAGAAAATATGGCCAAAAAGTTGAAAAAATTTAATAAAAATTGGCATTTTAATAAAGCAAAATACTTTGAAATCTTTAATAGCCATTACTCTTTCAAAAAGGTTCAATTGCAAATTTATTTGGAAAATAACTTTATCGAAGTCGATTTGAATCAATATGTTAGAAAATATGGCCAAAAAGGTGAAAAAATTAAAAAAAAATTGGCATTTTTAAAAAAGCAAACTTCTTCGGAAACTTTAATAACCCATAAATCTATCAAAAAAGGTTCAACTGCAACTTAATTTGGAAAGTAAATTTCTGCAGTCTGAACATATATAAATCACTTTACCGAAGTCGGTTTGAATCAATATTTTAGAAAATATTGCTAAAGGTTAAAAAATTAAAAATATTTTTATTTTTAAAAAGTTAAATTCTTTGGAAACTTTAATAACCCATAACTCTTTCAAAAAGGTTCAACTGCAATTTAATTTGAAAAGTAAATTTCTGGCATCTCAATATATATAAATCACTTTACCGAAATCGAGTTTATTCAATATTTTAGAAAATATGGCCAAAAACGTGAAAATTTTAATAAAAATTGGCATTTTTAATAAAGCAAAATACTTTGAAATCTTTAATAGCCCATAACTCTTTCAAAAAAGGTTCACTTGCAAATTTATTTGGAAAATAAATTTCTCGCAACTGAATATATATAAATAACTTTATCGAAGTTGATTTGAATCAATATTTTAGGAAATATGTCCTAAAAGGTGAAAAAATTTTAAAAAAATTGGCATTTATAAAAAAGCAAAATTCTTTGGAATCTTTAATAACCCATAACTCTTTCAAAAAAGGTTCAACTGCAACTTAATTTGGAAAGTAAATTTCTGGCATCTCAATATATATAAATCACTTTACCGAAGTCGAGTTTATTCAATATTTTAGAAAATATGGCCAAAAACGTGAAAATTTTAATAAAAATTGGCATTTTTAATAAAGCAAAATACTTTGAAATCTTTAAAAGCCCATAACTCTTTCAAAAAAGGTTCACTTGCAAATTTATTTGGAAAATAAATTTCTCGCAACTGAATATATATAAATAACTTTATCGAAGTTGATTTGAATCAATATTTTAGGAAATATGTCCTAAAAGGTGAAAAAATTTTAAAAAAATTGGCATTTATAAAAAAGCAAAATTCTTTGGAATCTTTAATAACCCATAACTCTTTCAAAAAAGGTTCAACTGCAACTTAATTTGGAAAATAAATTTCTCGCATCTGAATATATATAAATCACTTTATCGAAGTCGATTTAAATCGATATTTTAGAAAATATGTCCTAAAAGGTGAAAAAATTTAAAAAATTTTCATTTTTAAAAAAGTTAAATTCTTTGGAAACTTTAATAACCCATAACTCTTTCAAAAAAGGTTCAACTGCAACTTTATTTGGAAAGTAAATTTCTGGCATCTCAATATATATAAATCACTTTACCGAAGTCAAGTTTATTCAATATTTTAGAAAATATGGCCAAAAGTTGAAAAAATTTAATAAATATTGGCATTTTTAATAAAGCAAAATACTTTGAAATCTTTAATAGCCCATTACTCTTTCAAAAAATAGTGTTCAATTCCAAATTTATTTGGAAAATAACTTTATCGAAGTCGATTTGAATCAATATGTTAGAAAATATGGCCAAAAAGGTGAAAAATTAAAAAAATTGGCATTTTTAAAAAAGCAAACTTCTTCGGAAACTTTAATAACCCATAAATCTATCAAAAAAGGTTCAACTGCAACTTAATTTGGAAAGTAAATTTCTGCAGTCTGAACAT